>VDFB02373365.1:108620547-108843870 GCA_007258455.2 Sequoia sempervirens | reverse complement strand
GGAGGATGACTTGGAGGTTTTTTCAGATTTTGAAGACATGGGTTTTGTAGGTTTTGTCATGTTTTATCAAGTTAATGCATTTTAGCCCATGTTTATTCATCATTTTAGGCATAAAAATCATAAAAAAACCTCACAGAGGAATGGACGGCGAACCTACCTTAGAAATTTGATGAGGGAAGTTGGAAAATCCACTAAGGACAACCAAATGATGATCACAGACGTGAGGGCGACGGGTGACAGATGCACTGAACTCCTTGAACACACTCTGAATGCTTCTGGAAAACCTGACAAATGAAAATGACAAGTCAAGCCAAGTATATATACCCAAACATGCATTTAATAGCCTCATTTAATGCTCGTATAGACAACAGGTGGGTTGGTGGAGTTCAAATCCCAGATGGCAGTGGGAGGTCTGGAGTCTAGGGATTGGAAAGACGTGGTCAAATGGCCACTTGAAACTTCATTTTGGAACCATCAACAAAAGGGAACCCGGGGTCTAGAGGGCAGAAAGACGTCGCAGGTTTTCCATTGAAAATGGTGAAAATCACATAGAGTTCCGAGGACGGAAGTCTAGTGGAGTAGACCCGGCGCAGACGAAGGCAGACCAAAACATTACAAATTTAAACGAATGGAAAATCAAGATTCGGGCCCTGGGATTTAGGAAGGAAAAACTCTTCCGCCACTCGGAATGGTGAACACCCAGAGGAAACCCAGCAAGGGAAAACCGGTGAGGTGGGCCTGTCAGGCCCCATGGTTGTTGGCAGAAGAAAACTGCCAAGAAAAGTTTGCAAGGATCCAGGACTTAACCAAGATGGAGGGGATGAAATTTGGTCAACTCAAAATGAGACTTTGGAGGTATGTTGACCACCTAGGATACCAAAATGGGGGCACACAAAATGAGGCGGTGACAAAACAACCTAGCAAGGCAAAAGAAAAGAGGGTCCCCATTCCAAATGGGGTGTGTGTGCTGAGGGCACAACAAATTCTAGTGCAGTGGTTATTGCATGCAGGTGTCTATGTTCCTCTCCTTTGATGGATTTCAGTTGCTATGTAGTAGTGTTGGTCGTTTCACCAGAGGGGTGAGGCACACACCTACATGGGGGCCTTGTCCATACGATATGAGTTATGAAGAGGCAACAAACCATGCTGACTTGGGGGCGAAGCATGCTAGCACATTTATACTATGATCTTAGGCAGTTTACTCACTATAAGACACAGTCTCATGGTATGCACATTGCTTCAAGTGTGGCCTTTTGAGCACATCACTTGCATGTGGCCCAAAGGATATCCCATGGAGGCACCATGGACATATTTGTGTGTTTTCTACTACCCACTTAGGATACCTTGGCAGTACGAAAATTTTCTACATTAGAGTGTCACTTTTGATTAGCTAGATGTTGAGGACATCATTTGGAGACCCTACAAGACCTTACAACTTTGGGTAGGATCACCACAACAACTAGCTAGGATTCAGAAGGACCACTTCTTTATTGGTCGAAGTGGTCAATACTAGTATATTTCTATGTCATTCTACCAAGATCAAGTGATGAGACAGTTTGGTCACCCTTAGGTAGCACCTATCATTCAATCAACTTATCTCAAGTGAACATGTAGCACCGCTAGAGAATAGGGCATCCCCCATCCTACCATCATGGATTTCCCCTTAAGTGGCTTGGATGATGAGGAGCAGGACAAATGCTTTGTATCTAAGATGGATGATGTTGGATTCATTGTTGCATAAATTAGGTGGTGAGAGACCAAACATCTAGATCTTGTATTCCCTACTAACCATCCTACTAGCAATCTTGAACCATGGCCATGGCATCGATAGGATAGTGAGGATGAGGATGAGGATGACAATGGAGATGCAGGAGGAGATGAGGAGGAGGAAGATCAAAATTCAGCTACAATGGTCACAAGAGATCTAGAGGAGCATGAAGAGGCTAGAGATTCCCTCGAGGAGAGACCTACATCTTTTCCTCATGTATCATGAAAATGTCCTATGAAACCTAAGAGACAACCCATCTATGAGCATGGAGAGATCAGTAGTACAACACACACCATGCCCCCAACCCTTTGAGGGAGTCCAAGCATGGGCACCCTAGTTGCATTTTGAGATACTGACTAGTGAGCTAGCAATCTAGGTTATCTTAAATGTTACTGTGGAATATAGAAATGGAATGCACAACTTCCCTTATCCACACCTAAAAGGGGAATGAGGAAGAGGAATCTGATTTTGTAAAGTTCACACTCAAGAACAATTCTGTGAGATTCCAATGTGATAGAGATTGAAATTTTTCAAAGGAGGATGTTCTTAAGGCTAGAAATTGATAAAGAAGATTAACAACAAATGCAAAACTAATGAAATGTAAAATGTTGAAAACACATTGTGATATGCAAAATGACCTAAAAATGCAAAAAAACTATAATAGAAATTAATGAAACTAAAGATGTGCACTTGGAAGCTAGAAAGTGATGGAAAGGAGCTCTGGAATCCTGTAGAAGTCACTATTGAAGCCAAATGGGAATCATACACCAAGTTGGGTGACTTAGTCCAATTTTGGGTAGATTATGTCAAAACAGGTTTTAGACAAAAGGGTACTCAGAACTACAAAAACCATTTTTTAGGCCTAGCAATGGGACTCATATTCCACTGATGGTGACTTATTCCACTTCTAGATTTCAATAAAATACAAAAATGCAATCTATAGCTCCTGATCTACTCTTTTTGTTCCTCTAGATGCCCAAATCCGAAACCCTAATTTCTAAGGTTTTGAGTGACTTTTTGTGTAAATTTTGACCTTTCCAATAAGGAGACAACTTCAAAAAGTTTGAAACCTATTCTTCAATCATGTCCAAGCCATCCAAGCACCTAAATCTGCAATCACACAAAGGAAGACAGAGAAAATGTTGATTGTTAGGGATTGGGGGTTTGCCTTGGTCAAACCCCGTTTAGGTAATTAAACCAAAATGATGAAATAAGATAACAAAGCATGAAATATGAAACAATTCCATTAGAAACTTTCCATGATGATGGATCTTGAATTGTTGCAACGATTGATGAAGAATCTTGCTCTTGAATGCCTTAGAATTGAGCTTGAATGCTTGATTCTTACTTGCTTGACTTGGCAATATGAATGAATAATGAATTAGGGTTTAAAGGTCTCCTTTTATAGAGGAGAGCTAAGTGAATGGCCAGAATAAAGATCGTGATCAAGGGCCAAGATTAAATTAGAAAATAATTTAATCAAGGGTGGAGGTTAATTGAGAGAAGAAAGACATGGATAGATAAAGACTTGAGGTGGGCGATAAGATTGGCATAGAAAAAGAGGTTGTTGGAGAAAATTAAATAATAAAATATTTAATTTAGGTGGCCAACATAGGAGAAATATATAAAATATTGATTTTATTTATTTAAAAAGAAAGATGAGAACAAATAATTAGATAATTAAATAATTAAAAATAATTATTCAATTATAGAGGAAAGGTGGAGTGTTAAACATTAAATAATTAAAAACAATTATTTAATGGAGAGGGAAGGGATAATTAAATAATTAAAATAATTATTTAATTGGGGAGATAAAGAAAGGATAAATAATTAAATAAATATAAAAAAATTATTTAATTATAGAGAGAAAAGGCTAATGAATAATTAAATAATTGAAATAATTATTTAATTACAGAAGAAAAGGGAAAAGTTAACTTTTGAATTAAAATAATATTTAATTCAAAAGTGGGGGTGAAAGGACCATTAGGCTTAAATGCTTAATAAAAATCAAGAAAAGTGTGAAAGCCATTTACAATTCTTTACAACACCTTTACAAGACATGCATTTTATTAGATCAAGGTGATATTTAGTCCAATTTATCATTAATTATTTCCAAATCAAGCAAGGAAAAAGGGATACATTTTTGGATTTCACATTTAGCCCCCACTTTAGTGAGAGGATGAACTTACTTCAAACTCACACTAAAGTAGACATTCAAGAGGGGTCCAATCATACCAATGTGGATGGTCTAGGATAACAAAGATAAAGGAAGTGGTTAAGCCCCCAAGATCCAAGATCCTAATTCAAACCGACAAAAGTGCAAAAGGACATGCACAAGGTGAATGATCTATAGAAAAACAAGATATGCGATCATACAATGACAATAATTGGAAGGGAGAGAAGTACAAATGAGCAAAATTAAAAGGTGGATCAAGCTTTGACCATTTGTCCAACACGATGTGGATTAGATCTAGGCTATTTTTTTGAAAAATGCATACTCACTCTGAGGCACCGAAACTCTTGGTTGTCCATCGGACCTGACAAGTCCTAAAAGGTGAGAAACATACACTCATGGTTGGTATGCACTCACACACACACAAGTGGTTATGGGGAAATTCATGCCTCAGAATGGGCTTCTCGCTCAACCATACCAAGGTTATACCTCTTGATAACTTTGATAAGGCACCACAATGAAAATGATTTTGAATGTCATGTAAAAAAATTGTTAAAGGGGATTTTTATTTGTTCATGTAAGGTCTTCTTCTTAGGGAGAATTGTACCTAATGTCTCCAAGAGAGGACAAGTCAAAGTGCCTAATTTGCATAATGCCATGTCAGTAGATCATACACTCTTGGACAACATCAATCTCAATGACACCACCAAGAAGAGGACACATCACAAGAAAAAATAAAAATCACGCCATGAAATTTGTAAAAGGATGTTGTCTATGTATGCCCCCACTTTAAAGCGGTTGCTACACCATTATTGTGACCAATTGCTTTAAAGTAGCTAATGAACGAAGACATGAGAGCCCACTTGGAAAGCTTTATGCCAAGTCATATGTTTCCAATTGAAGCTACATCATGGATAAGTATGTCACATGCGAACCAACTTAATACATGTCATCCACATCCCAAGCTTGCTCTTATATGTTCAGGAAAGGTTAACAACTAGTCAAAAGAGACAACGACAAGTGACATACAAGGACAAGGCTATCTAACCCCTTTTCCCCCACTTAGTATAGGACAAGGATGAATCGAATAGGATGAAAGTAAGTATCAGGTAGAGGAATTAAGTGCTTCAACACAAGGAAGAGCACCAGACTCCTTGAGATGTTGAATTTTGTTGTTTAAAGTCTTAGATGAAAGTGGAGAGAAGGGAGATAACCCTAAATCTTTCTTGAAAGAGTATGATATGTCAATTTTCTTCGTGTGTTCATTGTATCCATGTGTAGGAAGGAGATTGTATCTAATACCACAATAGTTTATGCTTTTGAGAAGGATGGGCTTCTTTACAAAAACACAAATCATTTTCAATGTTATGTGTCATCTCCCTATGATAGATGGGAGTAAGATAGCCCCCATCACTATCATAGGTTAATGTTGTTAATGTAGAAACAAGTTGAGTATATAAAACACAAGGTTTTTTTAGTTTAGGTTGTGGCATTCCACACTCTCCCCTAAAGGAAGATGTGAAACCCCAATCATTACTAGAACTTGTGTCTAAAAATGAATTGTTTGCATATGATTCTTTCGACCATGAGGGTGAGATTTTGGAAATTTTATTGAAAGTGGACGTAGAATCTAATGTCCCCCAATTATCACTAAAGAGTTTTTTTGTAGGTGAAGGATTAGCATCAACTTATATAGGTTCAAGTTTTGATATAGGAATGAAAGTATTAAAGGAGTCAGAGATTTTGTGATCATTTGATTCATAGCTTTGTTCATCTGCATCAACCATGTATATTTTGTTGTTGTATTCAAATTTCATTACATGATGAAGGGCATATGGGACTCCTTTCATAGCATGAATCCATAGGAGAATATTGTATGGAAGGGTCCTTGCATGATATGTATAAAGGTAGGCAACACTACAGGTCTGACCTCAATAGGTAATGTGATCATCCCTAGTGGTTCCCTATTAACATTTTCAAAGCCACAAATATGAACATCATTAAGTTGAATGAGCTTTTTGCCCATGCCAATTTTGTTTAGGAGTTCCATGCTACAAACATTAATTTCTTCTCCATTGTCGATGAGAGTGTGCCTAACTAAGGTGTCATGAATGATCACCTTTATCGTCAAGGGATCATTCTTGTTTTGAATCTCAAGTGAGGGTAATTCATGTTTAGGGAATGTGATTTATAACTGGGTTACTTGCATTGGACGAAAGGAGGATGTTACATTATTTGATTTTATGAAATAATGGATCTCCTCTTGCTTTATTTGCAACATCTCTTGAAATAGACACTTGAATGTAGGTGATAGTTGAATAAGTTGTCATATAGATATATTACCAGGAGTCTTTTTAAGGTCTTCAACACTAGGTACTCTAGGTTGAGAAAAAGGTAATGGCATGGGAGTGAAGTATGGTCCCCTATATGTTTGAGTCACTAAATTACAACGTAGTTGCTACAAAACATTTTTTGTGATTAGATTGCATCATCAATTTCAAGAAGCCTTTTACTTTCTTATGTGATTCAATAATGGGATATGATTTAGAGAGATCACTAGTTAAAAGAGATCCTACTTGTTTCATCATAACCTCAAGAATATTGTATTTATTGGATTTATTTGTTAGTGAAGGGGATTTGAAAGTCACTTTATTATCTTCACCTAGGGAAGGTTTAGTGTTTGAAGGATATGTGTCAATGTTCACATTTTCTTGCACTATGATATTCTCCCTAGGAGGAGATTTTTTAGGACAACTACAAAACAAATGTTCTTAACATTCAAAGGTTGGTTCTTCTAAAATCACTTCATGGAAAGTAGGGGAATGATCAATGGTTGAATTGTATTGCTCAATAAGGGGCTCACTAGGTGAAGGGGGTCAACTAAGATTCTCATGACCTTTATCGATTTTTTTTCTAACATCAAAGTATCTTCTTCACAACAAGGAAAGATACTAGGAGAAGAACAAATGTTATTGTCATGATTACCTATGGTTATGTTGTCTTGTTCATGAATGTCTTGTCCACTAAGAGAGGTAAGATGAGAGAAACAACTAGAATTCTCAAAACTCTCATTGATTGGTTCTTCTAACACCAAAATATCTTTGTCACCAATACGAGAGGTATTAGGGGAAGAACAAATATGATCATTAGGAATGTCCAAGGTTGTATTCTCTTTCACTAAAACACTCTCATGGGGAGGGGATTGTTTCTTAGCATTCCTAGGCATGTAAGACACTAACATTGTTTGTACAAAAATGAAAAGCACCTTTAACCATTTTATGAAATGTTTCATCAATGTAAACAATGTATATCCAAGGATGCAAAACACTTTTATCCAATGTATGCAAAACTTTAAGAATGTAAACAATGTGTATCCAAGAATGAAAAGATTTTTTATCAAACTTATGCAAATTTTTATGAATAGAAACATTGTGTATGCAAAAGTGAAAAGCACTTTTATCCATGTTAAGCAAAATTTCATAAATCTGAGCATTTTTAGATCTAATGATGTTTTTTACCTAGATGCATAAAAAAATGTTCCCAAAACTTTCTAGACATATAGTATATGTTACCAGGAGGCTTAGGAAGCACATAAAGGAGGTTTTTGACAATGTAATAGATAGTTTAAAATATAGACTGGAACTAATTCGCCCAGAATGGCGAATGACTCCCAGTTAGGGTTTTTTTCAAAATTTTCAGAAATTGTCAATTGGTTTGGATGCTTTCTATGTTGTATGACCTGAATACTAAAGGAAAATGCAGTTTTTTAATGTTTTTCAATTATTTGAGTGCAAAAATGCAAACTATATGCACTTTCACTAATGCAAAATTTTAAAACCCTAGAATGCAAATTAACTAATGCAAAATGTATTGCAATGTTAATGCAAGCTAATTCTAGGATGATGATGGACTCCAAAAATTATAAAATTTGATGTTCTAAGGTCAAGCTCACCAAAATTTGGACTATGGAAATGGAATGCACAACTTCCCTTATCCACACCTAAAAGGGGAATGAAGGAAGAGGAACCTGATTTCGTAAAGCTCACACTCAAGAACAATTTTATGAGATTCCAATGCAATAGAGATTGAAATTTTTCAAAGGAGATTGTTCTTAAGGATAGAAATAATAAAGAAGATTGAAAACAAATGCAAAACTAATGAAATGCAAAATGTTTTAAAACACGTTGTGATATGCAAAATGACCTAAAAATGCAAACAAAATATAACAAAAATTAATGAAAATAAAGATGTGCACCTGGAAGCTAGAAAGGGATGGAAAGGAGCTCTAGAATCCTATAGAAGTCATTGTTGAAGCCAACTAGGACTCATACACCAAGTTGGGTGACTTAGTCTAATTTTGGGGAGATTCTACCAGAACAAGTTTCAGACAAAAGGGTACTCAGAACTACAAAAACACTTTTTCAGGCCTGGAAATGGAACTCATATGCCACTAATGGTGACTTATTCCACTTCCATATTTCAAGAAAATAAAAAGTGCAATCTGTAGCTCCTAGTTTGCTCTTTCTATTCCTCTAGGTGTCCGGATCTTAAACCCTAATTTCCAAGGTTGTAAGTGACATTTTGTGTAGATTTTGACCTTTCCAATAAGAGACGACTTCAACAAGTTTGAAACCTATTCTTCAATCATGTCCAAGCCATCCAAGCACCTAAATTTGCAATCGCACAAAGGAAGAGAGAGAGAATGTTGATTGTTAGGGATTAGAGGTTTGCCTTGGTCAAACCCCATTTAGGTAATTAAACCAAAATGATGAAATAAGATAATGAAGGATGAAATATGAAATAATTCCATTAGAAAATTTCCATGGTGATGGATCTTTAATTTCTGCAACAATTGATGAAGAATCTTGCTCTTGAATGCCTTAGAATTGAGCTTGATTGCTATCTTGAATGCTTGATTCTTGCTTGCTTGACTTGGCAATATGAATGAATAATGAATTAGGGTTTAAAGGTCTCCTTTTATACAGGAGATTTAATTCAATGGCTAGAATAAGGATCATGATCAAGGGCCAAGATTAAATTAGAAAATAATTTAATCAAGGGTGGAGGTTAATTAAGAGAATAAAGAAATGGGTAGATAAAGACTTGAGGTGGAAGATAAGATTGGTAGAGAAAAAGAGGTCATTGGAGAAAATTAAATAATAAAAATTATTTAATTTAGGTGGCCAACATAGGAGAAATAAATAAAATATTGATTTTATTTATTTAAAAAGAAAGGTGAGAACTAATATTTAGATAGTTAAATCATTAAAAATAATTATTCAATTATAGAGGAAAGGTGGAGTGTTAAACATTAAATAATTAAAAACAATTATTTAATGGAGAGGGAAGGGATAATTAAATAATTATTTAATTAGGGAGATAAAGAAAGGATAAATAATTATAAATATAACATTTATTTAATTATAGAGAGAAAAGGATAATGAATAATCTGTTGGATGTTGTGGATGTGTTGTTGATATGTGGTTGTCATTGATGTCAACACTATTACCATTTGATGTATTAGAAGTTGTATATGTCAAGGATATTGAGAAAATTATAGAAGAAAGTGGACCCCAGGTTCCCAGTGGAACTGTATAGGTCATGAAGGCATTTTGTTCTTTACGTTGAATTTTAGCTGCTGTGGACTAAAGGGTTTTCTATTGAATGTATCTGGATCATCCACCAAAATTTTAAGAGGTCCACATATAGATTTGATAATGTTGTGGTCTGCAAATGTTTTTGTGGTCTTTGTTAGTGTTCCTAAGTGAAGTTTTTGTGATTCTAGAAATATCAGTTGTTGTAGATTCTTCTATGTTGTTTATTGGTGCTCTTGGATGTCTCTAGATCATGCTCTATCTTTGTGGTATGTCCACATTGATCGATGTGCTCATGGTCAGAAATTTTTCTTACGTATGTTTAGTTTTTCTTTTTCTTGGGTGACATGATGATGGTAGCATGTTGTGGATCTTCAAGGTGAAATTAATTGAATTTTTTTGTGTTGGAGATATTAATTTGGGTCCCCACTATGTTGTGGCTGACCTTGGTGGATTCACATTAAAAATTTATTTGTAAAGTTGGCCTGACATTGAAAATATGTTTTTTTTTCTTGGTTGACTAAGTTATTGATGAAATCTCATGTAGCAGATATATAAGAGCAATTTTTTCATCGATGTAGTGTGGTGGAAAGGTGTTGAGTGTGCTCTTAGGTGTATATTTTTTAATATCATTTGATTACAGAGCAAAGTGTGAAAAATATCGAGTGAAGTGTGAAGTAGTTTGTGAAGGAGTTTTTTGTGCTTAATTGGAACTATAATCAGGATTGTGAAGTTATTTCCTTAGTTCATACCCTCTAAATTTTAATCCTATTTTGTATTGTTGGGTAGTCAGCCCCTTCTATAATTGAGCAATGAGCTCTAGGAAGTGTGCCTAAATTCATGTGCATTCCCTTTATTGATTTCATTATACTTTTGACAGGGTATAATCTTGTGGACTAACATCCACTATGGTTTTTCCCCTAATAGGGTTTCCACATAAAAAAATCTTGGTGTTCTTTGTCTCTGATGTGTTAATTTCTTATTCATCAAATCTGAAATTAAGTAGAGTAGTTTGAATATTTTATTATTCTGTAACAACTAATTCACCCCCCCTCTCATTTGTATGTCCTTTTTTTTCCAACAATTGGTATCAGAGCTACGTCCCTATGAAGATGTCTAAAAGCTTGAGGTGATCTTAGATGGCAACATTCAAGAAGGACAATTCAAGATTCGATGGGACTAACTACTCACTGTGGAAAGTCAGGATGCAATGTCACCTAAGGTGTATCGATGAAGCCTACTAGAAGATTACAAAAGATCTATATGTCATTCCTCAGAATGGTCCCTCCATTGCTAATGAGATCAAAGATGTTGAAAATAATATCAAGGCTATTGAAGCTTTGGTGAGTGCTCTGATAGATTCAGAGATGGCTAATGTGGTAGGACTGCAAACAACTCATGAGATTTGGATGAAGCTGGAAACTTTGTATGAACGAGATGCATAGGTGAAGATGGCTAAGCTATAGAGTTTAAAAAGAAAGTATGAGAACTTGAAGATGGGTGAAGATGAAAATATCACTTCTTTTATGCAAAGAGTAAATGAAATAGTGATGGGTATTACATGTGTCAATGGTTCTCTGGATGAGGATGAAATTATGGCTAAGATAGTCAAATCCTTGCCTCCCTCCTACAAAGTGAAGGCTCGTGCTATTGAAGAGATCAGATCAGTAACAAAGATGTCAAGAGACATGTTGGTTGGTAAGCTTGTTGCTTTTGAATTAAGTGAATTTGGTGAATCTATTTTGAAAACTAAATTTGCATTCAAGGATACTATATCCAAAAATAACAAGAAAAGATATGGTCCAGGAGAATGTTCTAGAAAGATATCCAAGTATGATGAAGAACTGAAGTAGCTTGAAGATAAAGAAAGAGAGGTAGAAGAATTGGAAGCACTGATTGTAAAGAAAGAAGGCAGAGGAAAAGGTAAGTATGAAGGAGTAACTGATGATGAGTTTGATAAATATACTGGAAATGAAGATGAATGGGTTTTCATTGCTACTATTGAAAATAGTCTTGTGGCTACTAAATTTAATAAAGATGAGAAAGCTCTTGTAGCCTAAGTTGAAGAAAACGATGAGTGTTTTATTGACAGTGGATGCTCACATCATATGACTGGTGATAAAAACAAATTTGTAAGTCTAGAGAAATATGATGGTGATGTTGTAAGATTTGGAGACAACAATGTTGGTGTGATTTGTGACAAAGATTCTATTTTCCTTGGTGGTAAGGATAACACTAATGATGTTCTTTATGTTGAAGGCTTGAAGCACAATCTTTTGAGTGTTGGACAGATTGTGGGAAAAGGCTATGATCTACAATTCAAAAATGGAAGATGCAAGATACATGGAAGTTCTGGCAATATGATTGCTACTAGTAAACAAACAAAAGGTAATATTTTTCACCTAAATACTACTAGTGGGAGTTGTCTAATTGCTCAAGTAGATGAAAGTTGGTTGTGTCATATAAATTTTGATAACATTGTCAAGGTAAGTTTCACTCAAGAAATAAGAGATCTACCTAAGTTAGTGAAGCCTGCTAACACAATTTGTAAGGAATGTCAGATGGGTAAACAGACTAGAGTCTTCGTCTAGAGAAAATAGTTTCATTCAAATGATTTGTTGAAGCTGCTACATATTGAACTCTATGGTATCTCCAAAATTAGAAGTATACATGGAGAAAGGTACTTTATGTTTATTATTGATGATTATTATAGAATGATATGGGTTTCCTTTTTAAGAGAAAAATGTGAAGAACTAGAAAAGTTCAAAAGTTTCAAGGCTATGGAAAAGAAGGAGAAAGGTCTAAATATCAAATGTCTGAGATCTGACCGAGGTGGTGAGTTCACCTCTAGGGAGTTCAACTCTTTTTTTGAGGAACATGGAATTATAAGACAGTTATCTGCTCCTCGAACCCCTCAACAGAATGGAGTTGTAGAAAGAAAGAATAGAACAATTTTGGATGCTACTAGAACAATGATGATAGAAGGAAATGTGCCCTAGAGCTATTGGAGTGAAGTTGTAAGCACTATTGTGTACACTTTAAACTGGTTAAATGACAATGGAAATTCTAGTAAGACCCCTTTTGAGCTATTGTCTGGTTACAAACCTACTATTAAATATTTCAAGAACTTTGGAAGAAAATGTTATATCAAGAGAGATGATGATATAGGAAGGTTCGATGCAAGAAGCAATGAAGGAATATTTTTAGGTTATTCTACTAAGAGCAAGGCCTACCGATGCTATAACAGAAGACTAAGAAAGATGGTTGAGAGTGAAAAGTCAGAGTTGATGAGGATTTTGTCAAACCATCCATATATTGTGGATATGATTTTGATGAAGACAATATGAACAAAGGGAAGAATTTTTAGACACATAATCAACTTCAAATTGTGTCATATGTTCCATATGTTCTAGTTGTTCCGTTCAAGCAACCTTAATTCATTCCAGTGATTCAAGGTAGTCAGGAAGCAGAGACAAGTACAAGTAGAAAAGGAAGATCAAAAGAATCAGATGTCCAAGAAAATTCCAAAACTCCAAGGTATGTAAAGCTAAACCATTATGAAAGCCAAATTATAGGAGATAAGAATAAAGGAGTACAAACAAGAAGGAAGATTGCAAAAGAATACTACCTGATTTCCAATATTGAACCCAAAAATTTCACTAAAGCTTGTCAACATGAACACTGGATGGAAGCTATGAAGGAAGAGCTGACACAAATTGAAAAGAATGACATGTGGATTCTGGTTCCTAGACCTAAAGACAAAAATGTGATTGGTACTAAATGGGTGTTTTGGAACAAGCTGAATGAACAAGGTGAAGTGGTCTGGAATAAAGCAAGACTGGTATGTAAAGGGTATTCTCAGATGGAAGGTGTTGATTTTGAAGAAACTTTTTCCCCTATTGCCATAATTGAAGCTATTAGATTATTTCTTGCTTATGTTGCATACAAGGACTATAAATTCTATCAGATGGATGTGAAGTCGGAATTTCTAAATGGAGAACTAGAAGAAGAAGTATACATTGAACAGCCAGATGGATTTCAGCTAACTGACAAGGAAGATATGGTTTGCCGCTTGAAGAAATCTCTATATGGACTCAAGCAAGCCCCTAGAGCCTGGTATGCTAGATTGGACAAATACTTACTGAAGCTTTGATTCACTAAAGGTACTACTGATAGCAACTTATATTTCAAATTGGATCATGATACAAAGTTAATTATAGAAGTCTTTGTTGATGACATCATTTTTGGAGGAGATGACAATCTATGTATGAAGTTTTCTGATGAGATGAAGGATGAATTTTAGATGAGTATGATTGGAGAGATGAAGTTCTTTCTAGGATTACAAGTGACCCAGTTAGACAAGGGAATATTCATATCTCAGTCCAAATATGTGAGAGAGCTACTGAAGAAATTTGGGATGGAAGATTCAAAGCCTGTTGATACTCCCATGGTGACCGGATGTAAGCTAACACAGAATGGTGATTCTCCTAAGGTGAATCAAACTAGATACAGGTAAATGATCGATGGATTACTTTATTTAACTTAGACTAGACCAGATATTATGAATGTTGTATGTATGGTTGTTAGATTTCAGGCTGGTCCAAAAGAATCACATTAACTATTGTTAAGAGGATCTTCAGATATCTAAAAGGAATAGTTGACTTTGGTCTTTGGTATCCAAAGGATGATGATCTCACTCTAAGTGCATATATTGATGCAAATTGGACTGGTGATGTAGATGATAGGAAAAGTACTAGTGGTGGTGCTTTCTTCCTAGGGAAGAAGCTAGTGTCCTGGTTGAGCAAAAAGAAAAATTCCATTTCTCTACCTATTGTTGAAGCAAAATATATTATTGTTGTAAAAAATTGTACTCAAGTAATATGGATGAAGCAAATGTTGAAAGATATTAGGGTAATATATGAAGATCCTATTTCCATACACTATGACAATTCAAGTGCAATAAATATTTTGAAGAATCTGGTACTACACTCTAAGACTAAGCATATATCAATCAAGTTTCATTTCTTGAGGGAGAAAGTGAATTCAAGAAAGAAGTCAGATTGGAGTATGTGCCTACTAAAGAAAAAATCGTAGACATCTTTACTAGTCCATTGTCGAAAGATACTTTTGAGTATCTCAGAGGAATGCTAGGGATAATTACCCCTCTTGATGATAACTAAGAGATACATTTACTTGCATCAATCTGTGAGCTACATTGCTATATTCTGATCTGGATTGATGTTTCCATGGCTACTACTCAGGGGGAGTAGTCAAGTGTGTAGATATGTGGTTCAGAGCATGTATATGGAAATTTCATGGTTACCATTGCCATTGATGTCAAAGGGGGAGAAGTGCAATGTGAAAAATCCTTTTAAGAATCGAAGAGAAATTGAGGAGAAGAGTTAGAACCAAAGGGAAAGCAAGTGTGTTGGGTTGATGGTATTTTTCACATCATGTGTTGCCATCAATGCCAAAGGGGGATATTTTTGGATGTTGTGGATGTGTTTTTGATATGTGGTTGTCATTGATATCAACACTATTAGCATTTGATGTATTAGAGGTTGTATATGTTGAGGATATTGAGAAAATTGTAAAAGAAAGTGTTCCAGGTTCCCAGTGGAAGTATACAGGTCATGAAGGTGTTTTTTTCTTTACTTTGAAGTGCAGCTACTTTGGACTAAAGGGTTTTTTGTTGAGTGTATCTAGATTATCCATTGGAAGTTTCAGAGGTCCGCATATAGATTTGATCATGTTGTGGTCTGACAGTGTTTTTGTGGTCTCTGTCAGTGTTCCTGAGTGAAGTTTGCATGATTCTAGAAATTTTAGTTGTTGTAGATGCTTCTTTGTTGTTTCTTGGTGCTCTTGGATGTTTCTAGATCATGTTTTATCTTTGTGGTATGTCCACATTGATCGATGTGCTCGTGGTCAAAAAAATTTCCTGTGTATGTTTGGTTTTTCTTGTTCTTGTCCGACATGATGATGGTAGCGTGTTGTGGATCTTCAAGGTGAAATTAATTGAAGTATTTTTGAGTTGGAGATATTAATTTGGTTTCCCACTATGTTGTGGCTAATCTTGGTGGATTCACATTAAAAATTTATTTGTAAATTTGGGCCAACATTGAAAATATGTTTTATTTCATCGTTGACTAAGTTATTGATGAAATCTCATGTAGCAGATATATAAGAGCAATTGTTTCATTGGTGTATTGTGGTGGAAAGGTGTTGAGTGTGCTCTTATGTGTATATGTGTGAATATCATTCGATTACAGAGCAGAGTGTGAAAAATATCAAGTGAAGTGTTAAGTAGTTTGTGAAGGAGTTTTTTGTGCTTAATTGGAACTGTAATCAGGCTTGTGGAAAAGTTATTTCCTCAGTTCATACCCTCTAGATTTTAATATTATTCTGTATTGTTGGGCAGTAATCCCCTTCTATAATTGAGTAGTGAGCTCTAGGCAGTGTGTCTAAATGCATGTACATTCCCTTTATTGATTTCATTATACTTTTAATAGGGTATAATCTTGTGGACTAACATCCACTATGGTTTTTCCCCTAACAAGGTTTCCATGTAAAAAAATCTTGGTGTTTTCTATCTCTGATGTGTTAATTGTTTATGGTTAATTGCTTATTCATCAAATCTAAGATTAAGTTAAGTAAAGTAGTTTGAAAATTTTATTATTCTGTGACAACTAATTCACCCCCTCCCCCCTCTCAATTGTTTGTCCTTGTTTTTCCAACATAATTAAATAATTAAAATAATTTTTTAATTACAGAAGAAAAGGAAAAAGCTAACTTTTGAATTAAAATAATATTTAATTCAAAAGTGGGGGGAAAGGACCATTAGACTTAAATGCTTAATAAAAGTCATGAAAAGTGTGAAATTCATTTACAATTCCTTACAAGACATGCATTTTATTCAATTTGCAAGGGTCCAAGACCTAATGTGGATGTGTAAAACACCTCACAACACTAGATCAAGGCAATATTAAGTCCAATTTATCATTAATTATTTCCAAATCAAGCAAGGAAAAAGGGATACTTTTTCGATGTCCACAGTTACGATGTTTATTTCACATTCCTCCATATATTATACTTTAATATTATGCTTCATATTATGTGTGTATCTATTGTTATTTAATTTTTTCACTCTTTTACAATTAGTACTTGAGATTGGCTTGACTTTATGGATAGAATATTATCAAATATGGGTCAAGTGTTATCATTTAGGCCACCGAAAAGTGCAGGTTGTCATGCAAACATATTCAATCCTATGTCATGATGGAGGACAACATATGAGGATTTGAGAGCCGCTTATGAGGAGCTAAGATGTGAGAGAGATCGAGTTCATATCACAAGCAAGGCACAAACCATCCTGCGAGAGGAGCTTAGCAAGGTATAGGTAGAGAGAAATCATCTTTAGGAGTAGAACATAGCAGCGCTTGTGGCTAATGCTAAGATTAGAGGTGAGCTACGAGCTATATTGGCATGGAGTATGATGTAGGAGCATCTAGGGAATACGAGATATTTTGCATCAATCTTTGTTTGTTTTCCTTCAAGAGGGGTGGGCTAATTAGTTTAATTTTGCTGAGTATGGACAATCAACCTTTAAGCTACAACATTTACACTTTGGTTCCATCTAGTGTTCTATGCTTCAATAGACTAGCTCATCGATGTGACAAGGAGACTTTGATGGGACCTTATCCCATGTCCCTTCAATGTGTCGATGGTGTTAGCAACAGTAGTGAATGGGTGCAAAGAAGTCACATCAAAAGGAGGCTCTCATATCGGCTAGATGACATTTGATGTCCCAACAAACTTTAGACACTATAAAAAATTACATCGAGGTGACTTTGGGTTATTGATGGGAGTCGTTTGGGAGTCCCTTCGATGGAGTGATAAAGCGTATTAGGGTGATGATGATACTTCAAGTTGATGAGAATACATGTCCTTTTGAAATACAAACAAGGTGATTACGACAAAGAACTGACATATGATAGGATCTCCTTCGACAAGACCTAGTCATTTCAAGGAGAGTGGTTTTCATGTCCCCTTGACACGATGATGGTGGGAAGGTGGACAGAGACGTGAGTTGGTCAAAGGAAATGGATGGGGGAGTTGTTTGGTGACACATGGTACGATATTACTCTTTGATTCCACATTGTTGTTGTGGACCAACATGATCATTGGCCAATGATTGCAAACATGAAGCCAATGGTTGAAGTTACTAATAACAAGATAACTATCTGGGAGATCTAGATGTTCATTGGAAAATGAGACGATACTAAGGCAAAAAGAGGGGAAATAAAATTGAGAGGATAAGCTTACATGAAGGAGTAATGTGAATAAAAGGATAGATATATAGATAAAAATACATGGGGAGATGGAGGGAGAGACGGGAAGAAGGTGGCGGATTAGGGTCTGAGATAGGAGATCGTAGAGCAAAAATTGAAGGCTTCAATCTACCTGTGTGAATGATACTATATAATCAAATAGCCCATATAGTGTTGTATTGTTGTAATATGCTTTTCCATTCAGAATAATAAAATCTCTTAGTTATTTTACTACATATTGGTTATTCTTTATGTGTTTGTTACTGAGAGGTTGTGATGGTAAGGGGAGCTCCCTCATAGGGTGAGGTTTTCAAAGACAAAGCTAAATATTCATGAAAGCATATGGTGGAAAGAGATATAGCTTGAAAGAGGAAGAAAAGGGAAGGATAAAATTTCCAAATGGGTAGAATGGTGACCAAGTTAAAAATGAAATTTATTCTAGTTGATTATGAATTGGATCTACTCAAGAGGATGCAAAATTTGAGACAAGGAATAAGGACAATGAAGGAATAAATAGAGGAATTTCATAGGATCCTAATTAGAACAAGACAATCTGAGGCGAATAAGGAGAAGTAGCCCGTTATATTAATGGGTTGAAACCAAGAATACAAGAGGAGTTGGCATTAGTGAGAATATACACCATTAAGGATGCATATTAATTTGCATTAAAGGTAGAGGAAAGATTAAACAGAAAATTTGAGAATAAGAAGAAAGGGAAAAGTAAAAGTTATGTATAGCAGAAAGAGGATGAACAACAAATTAGAGACATTAAGAATGACAAAGATGAAAAGGGTGAAAGCTCAAACAAGTCCCAGGAGCAGAATTATAGAAGTAGAGGATGCCTTGGATGAGGAATCGGAAGAGGATACTTTTGTGGAACATGTTTTCAATGCAAAGGACATAAGGCCTTTGAGTGTCCTCAACATCAAGGAAGGACAAATGGAAGACTGAAAGGTAATGCTCAAGTTACCCATGTGGATGAACATGGCCAGTCGTCACATTCTGAAGATGCTAAAAGGTATGAGTCCCTTGTTGTCAAAAGAGGCTTGCTGAGTGAGAAGAAGGAACCAAACCAAAGAAAGCACTTGTTTTGCACTTGATGTAAGTGTGAAGGTAAATTTTATGAAGAAATTTTCACTAAGTTACAGCTACAAAGGAGAAGGCATCCAAATCCATACATAATTGATTGGCTATAAGATGACCATAAGGTTTTGGTGAATGAAAAATGCCTGGTAAGGTTTAAGATAGGTGATTACCATGATGAAGTTTTGTGTGATGTTATGCCTATGGATGTTTGTTACTTGTTATTGGGCAGGCCTTAGCAATTTGATAGGAAGGCATTGCATGATGGGTATGCTAATACCTTCTATTTGATGAAAGATGGAGTCAAGCACAAATTGAAACCTTTGAATAAAGAAGAAGAAAAGGTATGTAATAACCCTAGAAAATGATTAGTTAATGGAGTTCAGAAATTACTTAAAGAAGATCAAGATCAAGATCAAGATCTACTAATGCAAATTGCAACTATATTGTTTGCATTCAGAAGGAGTAGAATGAAAGTGTTGGTGGCGAAAGAAGAGGTAAAATATGATTTTTGTGAAAATATTGTTACTAATTTATGTGAGCATGCTGAGATTAGTATAGATGAAGGTATTGCAGCAATGAGTACACTGATTAATGAAGGTACTACAATTGTGAGTAAGGAAGAAGGTGAGAACATGCATGTTGGTTTGGTTGATGAGATTTCATTTACATCAATTGATGATAGTTTATTACAAGATAAAAAGGAAGAATATTTTGATTATATTATTGACATTGATAAGGATACAGAGGGGAGAGATAGACAGTATGAGTATTTTGATTGTGATACTGACAATGAATTTGTAGTTGAGAATTAATTTTCAAGAGATACATGAAAGGAGGAACATAGGGAACAAATGGATATTGAAAATGAAATGATTGTTGCAGCAATAATAGGAGAAGATGTAATGCATGAGTTTCCTCATTTTACTAAAGATGATACAATTGATGATTATGATATTCTATTATTTCATAGCGCAAATTGGTGGGAATTGGAATGATTGAAAAGAGGAGGGAAGAGAGGAAGAATGAAGGATGGAAGGGACATTAAATTGTAGAGGCAAGTTCGAAAAGATGCTCAAAAAGATAAGGTAGATAGATGGATCCAAGACAAGAATAGGATCTACAAATGTTTATGAGTTGAACTCATGAAACATTTTTAAATTACCTTGATTGTTGGATGCAAGAGCATCTAGGGTGTATGAGCTATCTTGCATCAATCTGTGTTTTCTTTCCTTCAATAAGGGCTAATTAGTTTAAGTTTTCCAAGTATGGACAGTCAGGATTTTTTACACCTTGCATTTACACTTTGGTTTCCTCTAGTGTTTTATGCTTCAATAGACTGGCTCATCGGTGTCATAGGGAGACTTTGATGGTATCTTATCGCATGTCCCTTTGACATGTTGATAGTGTTAGTAGCAGCAGTGAATGGGTGTGAAGAAGTCATATCGGAAGGAGGATCTTGTATCAACAGGATGACATTCAGTGTCCCTTCAATGTCCCGATGAACTTTAGACACTCTGACAAATTGCATTGAGGTGACTCTGGGTTATCAGTGGGAGTCATTTGGGAGTCCCTTCGATGGAGTGATAAAGCGTATCAGGGTGACAATGATACTTTGGGCTGACAATAATACACATCCCTTCAAAATACTGATAAGGTGATGACAAAAAATTGACATACAATAGGAGCTCCTTTAGCGAGACCTAATCATTTTGGGGAGAGTTCTTTTAGTGTCCCCTCAACACGACAATGCTAGGAAGTTGGACGGAGAAGTGAGTTAGTCAAAGGTAATGGACAGACGAGTTGGTTGGTGACACATGGCACGATATTACTCATTGATTCCATGCATCATTGTTATGGATCAACACAATCGTTGGCCAACAATTGCAAACATGAAGCCAATGGTTGAAGTTATTGATAATGAGATAATTTTCTAGGAGATATGGATGTTCATTAGGCGACAAGGCGGTACTAAGGAAAATGAAAGGAAAAGAAAATTGAGAGGCTAAGCTAACATGAAGGAGGAATATGAATAAAACGGTAGAGATATAGATAAAAAGGTATGGGGAGATAGAGGATGAGATAGGGAAAAAGTGGCAGAGTAGGGTCTGAGATAGAAGATCGTAGAGTAGAAATTGAAGGCTCTAATCTACCTATGTGAATGATACTATGTAATCAAATAACCCATGCAGTGTTGTATTGTTGTAATATGTTTTTCCATTTAGAATAATAAAATCTCTTAGTTATTTTCTTGCATGTTGGTTATTGATTTTATCGTTACTGAGAGGTTGTGACGATAAGGGGAGTAGCCTTCATCAAAGTAGCTCTAGGAGCCACTTATGATCTATGGTCTCACGTCGACCACCACTAGGTCCCAAGGAGTCTAGTAGCCTTAGTCCTACTGGATTATCTGATGTATTCTTTGTATGACATGCCACATTTTGTTAGTGTGGTGATATGATGATGTATATAAATTCCATGATATATATACATATGAGCATGTTTTACTTGACTTTTTTGTTTGCTATGGTTTGGTACTATAGACACGTAAAATATACTGATTGACATTGGACATCTAATCCTGACTACTAACATCGTTTCTTCTTGAATCACCCATCGGTCTAACCATTTAGTCAAATCTCCTTATCTGATTAAATTCATCACTTTCTCTCTCTTAATTAAATAAATCATTGTATCTAATTAAGTCACCTCTCTTGATTAAATCTATCCATCTTATCTAATTATCCATATTTAATTAAATAATTAATTTTATTTGATTAAATTTCTAAAGTTTATACATTAAATTAAATAAATTAAAACCTTATTTGATTTAAGCTAACACCATCTCTTTTAATTAAATAAATCAAAATCCTTATTTAATTAGTCTCTTATCATATTCCTCTCTTATTTGGTTTAAATAAAACCCATAAATTTGAGTCAAATAGGTCACATCATCTAACCTCTCCTATTAAATTAATTAACCTTTGATTAATTTAATCTCATCTCATGTCCCATCCTCTAGATTTTGCAAGTTGCACATGAAAATAGATTTAATTCATTTATTAAATTTCTATTTTCCTCACAAGGCATCTTTTGGAATATTCTCTCAATTTGAATTCAAAAATTTCAAGTCAACATGTACATCCAACAAGGCAATAACTTCATCTTACATGTCCTTTGTTTTGAGCCAAGTGGAATTTATTGCAATTTCCCTTCCCTCTTGCTAGTCATTTCAACAAATTTGAAATTCAAAAATATGCATTTATTGGAACAATCCCCAAATCTTGCACATCCTTCATCCATTCATAGATTGACAAGTGGCACTTGGCCATTGGATGAATGTTAGTCCCACATTGCTCAAATTTGGACATTCATCCATCTTGGAAATATATAAATAAGGAGCTCATCCTTCATTTTATCCATCCACAATTTATGCAAAGTTACCATGCTCAAATATCTCTCAAATTTCATCCATTATCATTGAGTTCTTAGCTAGGTTTTTGCAGATTTTTGCCTTGGAGCTCTCATCCTTCAACAACAAAGTGGGTCAATCTCACCAACATATCAAGCTTGCATCTTAGGAATTGGGAAAGGGCCAATTTTCACATCAAATTAGCACCAATTCCCCCATGGGAACATGAGTTTGCACATTTAAATTAAGATTAAATCTTTGTTTTGTTATTTACATTGTGTTCTTCACTATTCTCTTCCTAGTTTGAGTGTTGTAAATGGATTACATGGGGAATTCTTGTTTTAGCTTGCAATCTCTTGTTTAATTTGTTTATTCTTATTTTTTGCGGGTACTAGGATTGGGGTTCGCACATTTGGCACTAGAAGGAGGGCTGGATATCATTATTTATCTCTTTTCTCACAAATTTATGCATTTTTGCTCATATACAGAAAATTAGCGTTGTTGTTTTGGTGCCACTGTCTCTTCAGCGTCGCTATATAGCACCATGGAAGATTCAAAGTGTGACACTGGACTCGTCCCGCCAAGAAAATTTCAATTATAAACTCCACCGTTGGACTCGTTGACTCACATAAATTTTCAAAATTATCAAACTACGATGCTAGAGGAAAAATGCAACGTTGGGCAAAAAGTGCGACAGAATTGAGCTCTCTGCCTTGACATAGAGCGACGCTGACTGGCAAGCGGCGCTGTGAGGGCACCGCTTAGAAATCAAACTACAACGCAGTTACGAGTTGCAACGCTGGAAGGGAGTAAAAAGGGGAAATTTAATTTTAGCACGTGCCTTTCGATTGATGATTAATTTGTCTTCTGTTTTCTACTTTTTAATCTCTGTATTTTCCAAAATCTGACTGGTTTTTCTTCCTTGTAGGTTGGAAATCAAAAATGAAGAAAGTAGAAGCGTGAGGAGGATGTTTCATCAAGTCAAAGTGTTTTTAAACACTTTAGTGTTTGCTTAACACTTTAGCATGAAATTGTCATCCCTTATTTCTTAGGACACTAATTTTCGTTTGGGTTTAAAAAGAATCTTTCCATTTCTTGCAAAAGGGCTAAAATGAACATTAGGGGTACAACATATTAGAGTTTTTTTTGGATAAAAATTGAACAAAAATGTCTTTCACTTGCCATTTGGTGCTTAAAAAGAACTCACATTTTACTTTGTGGATTTAAAAAGAACAAGTGCAACTTTATTTTTCGTGAAGGCTTACTTAAACTAAAGGCATTGAAAAAAGATGTATGTGCTTCTCTTGAGCTTTATAGCAATCTTGAGAATCAAAAGGCCTTTTTCATGACTTTAGGTTGAGACAAAGAAATCACCTCCACACTTCGATTTGGGTTTAAAATTGAACATCTTGTGCGAGTGTGAATGGGGGCATTGTTGCATATATTCTCTCTCTTTGTTGCCAACAAGGATTGATCGAGTTACGAATATTGTTCCTCATTCACTTTTGTTTATCCTAGAGGGCCTGCCTTGGGGAAAAAGCACTCACCCAAGGGAATGACTCAATCGGTAACACTCTAAAGCCAAGAGTATTTCCAACCAGTATATAAATGTGGGTATTGGAGTAAACGCCAATATCACGTGGTTGATTCTGACAAGATGGATCCGAAAGGGGACTCTTGTCGTATGGGTCAATCGCCACGAATGGAAAGTCCTTATTAAATCCCATGTGCTAGAATTTTCCAAAATCCTTTAATCTATTTGTTGGTGCAAGAATGGTCATTATGAAGCCACCCCACACTTTTATGGTCTTTTAGTAGAAATGGAAAACATGCCATGGGATTTTCATGGGTGTTGATGCTTGGCTACCCCGTATAAGTGAGTGTTGTGGAGGGCAGCCAGTGGGGTCAAGCATCTAACTATTCGCTAAAGATAAAAGTAGCTAGACTTTTCCAATTAGGAATCCAACAAATATTGTATTACACATCCATAGGATTGTACTTATTCTTGGGTTACAAAATGCATTGGTTAATTGAAAGCACCTTGAAAACAAACACTTAACATCATCATCCAAATTTCAAACCCTTCTGGAGAAAAATACAATTGACTCAATCCATATGTTATTGCTTGCCCTTGGGATTCAAATCCTTAGAGGTTTCTAAACATTGGATTACATCTTGATTTGTCTACTTAAGTAAACAATAGGAAAACCCTTGCCTTAAGTTCATTGAATTTCCACATAACATATCTTATGGGGTTTGAAGAATTTAAGACATTGGACATCTTAATTTGAAAACTTAATCAAAGAAAGTGTTTTTGGTAAAATAAAGCCATTAAGCAAAGCTAAGCAAAATGAACTTTCATGTGTGTTGAAGGATCACGTTTCTCAAAGAAGTTCAAAGCAAAAAAAATCCTTGATTCAAAAATTCAAAAATGCATGTTCAAATTGGATCATTCTTTGGTTACAAAAGTCTACAAAAGCATTGTATGCTCTTCAATACCTAGGTTTAGGCAAAAAAAGTGTCTTTTTTAGGTTCATCTTAGGATCAAAGAAAATCAAAATATTTTTCATCCATCCTTCAAACATCAAAACAAACATCATCTCACAATCACCTTTTGGAAAATCTTGAAATCATCCTCAAATACTAGGCTTTGTGGCAAAATCAAAATCATCAAAATCATTGAGACTAAATCCTTGAAAACATTATCAAAATCACCTTTGACTAGGTATGTGTAGATGCATCCTTTTGCATATTCTTAGTCAAAGTTATCAAAATCATCTTGTTTAGCTTAGTATATGTAGATGAATCCTTCTTCATATGCTTAGTGAGACTATCATCTTGTTTGGATAAGTGTGGGTAGATGCATCCTTCTCCCCGCACATATTCAAATTATCATCCTTTGATCAAATCTATCCCTTAGATAATCATCCAAACATCTTAGGGTCTATTTTTTCAAAATCAAAATCAATCAAGGACAAATCCCAAATCAAAAATCCGAAACATATCCAAAAGTCCTAAAAGCGTAGTATTCCCTTCAAGATTCATCAAAAGACAAAAACATCCACATCATTCATCTTTTACATCATCATCATATCACCTTTCAATCCTCAAGATATCCTAAAATTTTCTACTTTGGGCATAAAGTAAAGATCAATCCAAAGAATCAAGAGATTCATCTCCCATTCTTAAAAATTGATCCTTGTTTTATGGTTCAAACTAGATCTCAATACAAGAAGAGCATGGAAGCCAACAAAGAAACACTCGCTTCAAGCGACCTTAGCCAAAAAAATGTAGATATGAATCCCGCTGAATCAAGCAATCCTTTGACCATCTCATCATCACAAAATCCACAAGAGGAAAACCAAGGAGAAGATCTTACCTTTGGAATGTCTCATGAAGAAATGACTGAAATGCTCCAAAATCCAGAAAACCATAAAATCATCAACATCATGATGAGACTTAACCCTTCGTTGTACATGCTTGAGCTAGCTAAACAAGGGGCCAAACTACCTTCGGATTTCGATGTGAGTACTATAATGGAGACATCTTTTCCTCCAATTTCATCCACCATTCCCATCTCATCTACACCCCCATCTCAAAACATCACGCAAAACATTTCGCAAATCACAACATCGTTTGCTCCAACCCAACCCAATGTTAATAAGGGAAGTGCATTTCTCAATTCAATTCAAACACACCCCCATGTAAATAATCAAAACTTGGATGCAAATACAATCTTGGAACAAAACATACCCCAAAACCCATTACACAAGAATGTTCCTCTCACCTTCCATCATGATCCATCATCGTCATTTTTTCACGCAACACCTCAAAATCCTCTCCTCACAAATTCACAAGAAGAAGGAGATATGTTTGGACCAGGGGGCATATTCAACACCACAAAATTCTCGCAAGAACTTGCACCCCTCACATTTCCACTTCTTCCACCATTTCCATTATCATACACACCACTCCTTGGTTTAGGGCTTCCCCCTCTACCAAGTATCAATCAAACCAATATCCCAAATATCAATCAAAGCATTGTGCCAAACACTCAAAATTTGTTGACAACATCACAACAACATATGACAAATTCACAAGCAATTGCAACATCATCAAACACCCCCCTAACATCACAAAACATGGTTTCTCAAGGACCAACCACCACATCAACAACACCATCCACCAATCAAATAATCAACACATCACCGCTCACCACTACCACAAACACTATTCTAAATCCACCACCACCAACTTTGACCACATCAAGTCAATACAACGTGGCATTGCAAGCCACTTTTCAAATGGGATACCAACAAGTGCAAAAACAAAAATCTATACAACTAGCTACTCAAGCTGTGCAAGCTGCCCAAGATGCACAAGCCGCATTACAAGCGCAACAAGCTGTGCAAGCCCAAGCTTTATTACAACAATAACAAGTTGTGTAAGCATTGCAAAAGGCCACTCAAGCACAACTTCTATTGCAACAACAAGCAGCACAAGCACAAGAAACACAAGCGCAAGCTCAATATCAGGCACAACAAGCCCAATATCAAGCACAACTCCTTGCACAAATACAAGCAGTGCGATTGCAAGCATATCAACAAGCAATAAAGCAATATCAAGAGTAGCAAGAAGCAGCAGAATTGGCAGCCCAACAACAAGCGTTGTTAGAACAACAAGTGCAATAGCAAGCACAAATCTTAGCACAACAACAGCAAGACCAACAACAAGCATTGTTCATACAAAAGCAGGTGGAATCCTACCTCATTTGGTAGAACATACAAATACCATCAAACAAAACACCGACCAACCCACCCGTCCAACCCATGATTGAAACACCCCATAACACTGTCATCCCACCCCCTGATCCGCAAAATGATGTAACAGCACAAATCAGGTTGCTCTCGCAACAAGTGCTTGATCTTCAATCAGGGTGAACAATGAAGATACCAAGCAACTTGTGTATGTACCTATTCGACAGGAGCCTAGTGATGAAACCATTCCCCAAGGGATTTTAAATCCCCAAATTTGACAAATATCGAGGGATGGGAAACCTTGAAGATCACATCAGGGAATTATAGGTTCATTACATGGAAGTCGCATATGACGATACTTATCTGATGCGGCTATTCCCTAGAAGTTTGGTAGGCCACACTATGGAATGGTTCTCTCACTTACCTTCAGGCATTAGGACATTCCAAGAAATTATAGATGCATTCATAAAAAACTATGCATGCAACATTACGATGGATGTTAGTCTAGAAGAACTCTCAGCTTTGAAACAAGAAAAAGGTGAATCATTCACTTCATTCCTGCAATGATGGTGACCCAAGGCCAATCAGAGCAAGTGGACCATGCTAGAAGAATAGAAAGTTTGCACCACCATAGCCAACCTTGAAGGTCACTTGGAATTTCATCTCAAGGTTCAGGGCATCACCACATATGATCAGTTAATCTCCAAGGCGCTCAGCATCGAAAGAGCCCTCATGACTCAACCCGCAGAATCAACATCATACCCCGAACAACAAAACAACTACCCACCATCCAATTACAATGATAAACCATGCATGTGGGAAAGGAACAAAAACATTACTAATGATGGTGTCATCGATGCTAAGGTGGTCATTAGTGCCCCTCACCAAAACACACCCACACCACAAATCCAAATTCAACACCAAAACAACCATCACACAACACACCAACCAAACAACAATCCAACCATCAATAACCTCAATGATCAAAGAGGACCACCCCAACACAAAATTTATCCCAAACGAAAATACACCACTTTGGGGGAACCACTTGAGGACATAATGAAAAAAATGATAGACAAAAAACTCATCAAGCCTCCTACCTTCAAGAATTACCAAGAACCCGATGTCAAACCTCCATGGTATAACAAGAATCAACTTTGAGAATTCCATAAAATCAAAGGCCATACCACAAACAGTTGCATGAGATTGAAGAACATAATCCAAGATCTCATCGATAAAAGAATCATAAACATGGAACAACCTACAGGAAACCAGGATCTTAAGATATATATGAATCTGATATCGAATCATGGAAACAAAGGGAATAAAGATAAAGGGAAGGGCACCCACTCAAATGTAAATCATGTATATTAAACAGTCATTGCCTCCCTAAATGAAGACTGCATGGTCATCACCATCAAGGGCACCCATGCCGAAGATTGTGGAGTCACCACAAGAGGCGGCAAAGTCGCCATTTTAGGATCATCCCAATCGAATAGAGTCCCTGCATCTAGATCCATTCCTAATGGCTATAATGTCCTAGATCAACTTAAGAGAACACTAGTGAAAATATCCATCATGGAGTTGCTAAGAATATCATCTACCCATAGGAGAATCCTTAAAGAAGCGTTGGCCTCATCCACTATCCCCGCAGATCTTGATGTGGCGCAATTCCAAGCTATGGTCGGAAATATTATTACACCTAATCTTCTTACATTCTTTGACCATGATTTCCCCACTCAACCATCTCACAACCATGCACTTCATTTAGAAGCCATTGTACACAAGAGAAAAATCAAAAGGGTCTTGGTGGATGGAGGTGCAAGCTTGAACATATGTTCCCTCGCCCTCATCAAGCAATTGAAATATTAGAGGATTCCATAGACAAAGGAAAAGGTATCACCATAAGGGCATATGATGATCAAGAAAGAGTGTCTCAGGGTACAATCAAACTCAGTATTCAAGTAGGGCCTTCCATCATGGAAACCACTTGCCAAGTCTTGGATCTCAACTTGCCATATAATATCCTCCTATGACATCCATGGATCCATGCAATGAAAGCAGTAGCATCAACTTTCCACCAATGTGTGAAATTTACACATAACGGACAAGAGGTTACCATCCATGGAGATCCTAAACCTTTCTCCTATTGCAAGAGCCTTGAAGAAAAATATTATAAAATACCTGAAGTTCCAAAAAATGATGAGGGCCCATCCACACCATACATCGATCCCACCACTCTCGCATCCACTTCTGTGACAGAGACACCTGCCATTCCCACCATCTCTGACATCAAGCTCATTATCCAAGATAACGGCTATGGAAACTATAAACTCCTTAATAATGCTTGTGTGGTAGGAAAGTTACCACAATCTCCTAGATCATGGGGACATCCATAAGAAAATTAAGCTTCTACATCTCAAATAGGCTATCCTGAATTTATATGTTGGGGAGATCTTGGAAAAGAAATTATTGAGAAAAATCCATCTCACATGTTATACCAAGATGAAAGACCAATGGCTGATCTACCAATGGATGATAGGAGCAAGGGCCTACAAATGATGCTCGCAATGGGCTATGACAAAAATCAAAGACTGGGACAAAACGACAATGGACTTCATAATACCTATCATGCCAGAGACGTGACCGATAACAAATATTGGCCTTGGATGTACCCCTCCGAGTATAACCATATGTGATCGAAGTCCTCCGGTTAGAATAGCTAATATTCCTCCTCAGCCAACCCCAGCAGAAGTACGCTTACCAATATCCGCAGGAAGAATCATAGGTAACTTTATAACTGACATTTATAGTAGAAGTGATGACAAGGACCCCATATCTAATCTACCTAGGCTATTTGAAGATAACACCCTTTGCATGATTAGCACCTTATCTTTCGAATCTGACCATCAAAATCATGACATCTGCCTAGTGTATCCCCAACTGATCGACTGTGACCAACAAGGACCACCAGTTCTTGATACATTCAAAAATGATGAGGTGCTCTCAGAATTCATGGGACTATGGGATAGCATTCCATATGGGGATCACAAACCACGGTTTATAATAGAGTTGGACACACATTCCTATTATGGGGAAATGATTGAATCCTTCAGTCGTAAAAGTGAGAAATTAAGAAAAATATCCAAGTCCTTGAGTGAAAACCACATTGTGGCACTCTCTGACAAGAAAAAAGTAAAAAAGAAAGGACGCATTCAACAGTGAAAACCTCTCTAAGGCACCTGAGGATGGGGGATTCAATCTTCCTTTAAGAGCTATTCATTAGAAAAAGTTAGTAGTCTTGGCAGAAAAATGCAATCCAATCAACCTAGGAATAGAGGAGACCCCGCATATCACATTAGATGTGGAATCACTACTATCAGAAGAGCAAGAGCTCCTAGTAGCCTTCTTAAGGGAAAGACAAATAAACTTCGCATGGAATTATGCTGACATGCCAAGGCTTGATCTAGAGACTGCGGTTCATCACTTAGCAGTATATCCAGAAGCAAATCCGGTCAAACAAAAGCTTCAAAAAATGCATCCTCAAATCGCCCTATTAGTCAAAATGGAGCTAAAGAAGCTATTAGATGTAGGATTCATTTGACTGATAGACTATCCAGAATGGGTATCAAACTTGGTACCTATTTCAAAACCCGACGAAAATATCAGAATCTGCACAGACTTCAGGGATTTGAACAAAGCATGTCCAAAAGATGACTTCCTGCTTCCCAACATCGACATGATAGTGGACATGATAGAGGGACATGAGATGTCACTAATGGACGGATTTTTGCAATACAATCAGATCATGATAGCTAAAGAAGATCAACATAAGACAGCCTTCACTTGCCCATGGGGGACCTATTGTTGGAATATGATGCCATTCAGCTTAAAGAATGCAGGGGCAACATACCAAAGGGCCATGACATTGATATTCCACAACATGATTCATAATAAAATTGAAGACTATGTTGACGACATTCTAGCCAAGTCCAGAAAAAAAATAGATCACATAGCAACCCTAAGTGCCATCTTTAATAGACTGGAGGATTATAAGGTCAGACTAAACCCAAAGACATTAAAACAATTGAGAGGTCTCCAAGGCAGACTCCAATCCATCTGATGATTCATAGCACAACTAGCAGAAAAATAGAACCCATACTCTCACCTACTCCATAAGGGAGTAGCGTACAAGTGGGATACCAAGTGTGAAGAGGCATTTAACAAAATCAAAGAATGTCTACTAACACCACCGGTCTTAATGCCACCCATCCCAAAGAAACCATTGATCTTATATGTATCAGCAATAGTAGCAACCCTTGGAGCTCTCCTAGCTCAGCATGACGAAAATGGAATGGAAAGGGCTATCTATTACATTAGTAGGAAAATGATTGGGCATGAGCTAAACTATTCATTCATCAAGAAAGCATGCCTCACAGTAGTGTTTGCATCTCAAAAATTCATACATTACATGTTGGCACACAAGATAAAGCTCATCGCCAAAATTGACCCTCTCAAGTATCTACTATCAAAGGCAATGCTCACGGGAAGAATGGAAAAATGGGTAATGATATTATCAGAATATGACATCGAATATGTGGAGAGGAAAGGAATCAAGGGCCAAGTCATCGCAGACCAACTGGCAGAAGCACCAATCTATTCTGAGAACCCTCTTGTCTCAAATTTCCTAGATGAATCCATTTTCAACCTCAACGTAGTTGACCATTGGAAACTATACTTCAATGGCTTATACACACAGCATGGATCAAGAGCTGGTGTCTTCATCACCCCACAAGGGGATTGCATACCAAGGTCCTACAAACTAGCCTTCCCGTGCACTAATAACATTGCAAAATACAAGGCTTTGACCATAGGTCTCAGAATAGCAGTACAGTGGAACATTATAGCTTTGAAAGTATACAGAGACTCTCAGTTGATCATAAATCAAGTGAACAATGAATATCAGACCAAGGATGACAAGCTCACTCCATACAAGAAATTAGTGGAGAGTCAAAGAATCCTTCATCGAAATAACATTTGAGCAGATTCCTAGAACCAACAACAAAGCAGCAGACACCATGGCAACAATTGGATCCTTGCTCGACATCCCCCACAATGTTCCAAATTATGAATTCCTGATTGAGAAGCTTCTTGTGCCCACATTCAAGGTACCAGAATCAGAATTTGTGTGCGAAATCGTTGGTCCCAGTGATCCTTGGTACCATGACATTTACACATACCTTCGTATAGGAGTCATGCCCACCGACCTACCTTCAAACCTAAAACCAACCTTTGTTAAAAAGGCATCTAGATTTTTCATCTTAGGTGATACCCTATACCGTAGGAGCATAGAAGGAACCCTATTGTGTTGCTTAAATGTTGAGGAGGCATTAACCACTCTTATTGAAGTTCACAACAATATCTTTGGTTCTCACTGGAATGGAATGACCATAGCTAAGAAATTGTTGAGGATGGGGTATTATTGGCTCACAATGGAAAGAGAAGCACATGATCATGCCAGAAAGTGTCTACAATGTCGGTAGCATGGGGACCTCATCCATGCTCTAGCTCAAGAGCTTCATCCTATCGTAACACCATGGCCCTTTTCACAATAGGGACTCAAACTCATTGTGAAAATCACACCCACCTCATCTAATGGCCACAAATTCATCATAACTGCAACAGAGTACTTTACTAAGTGGGTGGAGGCCATACCCATAACATACATAACTGGGAAGCAAATTTTAAAGTTCATCCTGAACTATCTTATTTGCCGCTATGGTGTCCCACAATCCATTATCTTAGATAATGGGACACCATTCAAGAATCAGGAGGTTCGTGACTTATGTGAGAAATTCAAAATCCAACATCACTTCTCCACCCCGTACTATCCCCAAGGAAATGGCCAAGTAGAAGCTACAAACAAAACCATTCTAAAAATCCTTAAGAAAACAGTCAATTACGCAGGTTGTGACTAGCACCTACAGCTTAATCCCACCCTCTGGGCCTATCGAACTAGCATCTGCACACCTAGTGGCACCACCCCTTTCTCCCTGGTCTACAGATCAGAAGCAATACTCCCCATTGAGATCGAGCTCCCATCCCTTAGGATATCACTACAAAACCTCATCACAGATGAAGAATACATAATATCAAGACTAAATGAGCTAGAGCTACTGGATGAGAGACGTATAGATGCCTTAAATCATTTACAATTCTATCATAATAGACTCAAAAGGAGCTACAATAAGAAAATCAGAAATAGGACGTTCGAAGTCAGAGAACTGGTCTTAAAAGAAAATCAAAAGAATGTCCCAAACCCAAGTAGCAAAGGAAAATTTGAACACAATTGGTTGGGACTATTTGTTATCACAGCAAGTTACAATTCAGGGGCATATCAGCTATCAACACCTAAAGGGGAACCTCTTCAGGAGCCCATGAATAGCTCTCATCTTAAAAAGTTTTATACCTAAATATTTCAAAGTATAGAACCAAAAAATTAGAAAATGTCCTACAAAATGGTTACTTCGGCGAAAACCTGGAAAACAGGTGTCTTGGTAACAACAAAAAAATTCTAAAAAAAATTAGAAAAAGGATCAAAAATAGTAAATAGAAAAAATCGTCCTCTAGTGAAAACCACTACGGTGGCACTTTGGACAAGTACCTTGGTGAAAACCTAGCAAACAGGCACCTTGCATAAATAAGCACTTCCCATCCACTAGGATCTTTACAGATTATTTTCCATCATCCATCCATTACGCTTCCATCATCCATCATATTCAGGTCTCCATCCATCACTCATCCACTCACATCCGCACCATAGCTTGGTCCTATTCTCATATCATGATCCCTCCTAGTACTACTCGTCCCATCCTCAAGGTCAGTTTGTCTTGCCTTTATAGGAGTAGTCTATTGCATCATGCTGGGGGCATCTTCTCATCGGATTGGATTCATGTATGATCTTAAAATCCTCACAATCAAAAAATCCAAAAACATCAGAAAATCAAAAAATCCAAAAAATCCAAAAATCCAAAAACATAAAAAAATCATCAAAATCCCAAAAACAAGTCAAAAAGTCATTCAAAAAGTCAAAAATAGAGTCATCTTGTCGAACTACATGGTCTCTGCGTGTATAACGTAGGCAAGGATAATTTGTTGATCAGCCCCCAAGACCCCTAGGATAGGTCTTTAGGTTAGTCTCTTGGTCAAAATCTCAGAAAATCCCAAAACATTGAAAATTTTGAAAATCAAAACATTTTAAAATCTCGAAAAAATACCAAAAACAACCTTAGAACATTGCAAAACATCAAAAACATCCAAATATTTGAAAAAATTCATCCATCTCATTTCACTTTCACCCACGATAATCAATCATCCATAATAAACTGATCGTCATCCTCAACCTTTGGTGAAACAGTTAGAAACAAGTCTAGCAGTAAAACTCCAAACGTCAAGTCTCAGGTTTAAGTTAGTACGCAAGCAAGTTGGTCAATTCTTTGTGTTGATATCCCATCATCCAAATAGTCCCATATCAATCATCTGATAACATCATGTCCTAGGATGAATCCTTCCTACAATGGGCATTATTTATCAGAAAGAACACTTTGGATAAACGAAATGGCACGCTACCATCCACTAACATGTCCTAGGATGCATCCTTCCTACAATGGGCATTATTCTTTTGGCAATAAGTTTTAGTTCTTATCCCTAGAAAACACATCCTCCTTTGGTTAGCGGTATTGAAGAGCATTGGCTTGTTTGTGTGCTTGTTCTTTTCTTTTGATTTATCTTATTGCACTCATTCCAAGGACCTCTCGATGATATCCAAGTGAAGGATTTAGAGAAATAGGAATGGGGCAACGATCATTATCTTTTGTCTGCTATGCTTGTTGGACATTCTTGTAATATAACCTTAGCAAATACTTGCTTTGTTAGGTATGTATGGAAGAGGTTTAGGGCAACTTGTTGACTATTGCATGGATAGGTTTACCTTTCTGTGTTTTGGCCCAAGGTGTTTGAAACTTCTGAAGTACATCCTATCAAGGTTTCCATATGTCAGGTGTGAGCAAGAATACTCCTATCTGCTTTTCAAGTCAAAGCCCATCACACTAAATACAACGCCATCCTGGTTTTCTATACCTTGATGCATCGTACCACGTGTGTTATCAAACAAAGAAAATTTAGCCCTTTGAAAATCCCAATTTCTTGGCAAGTAATCATCAAACATCATTTGCATTTGCATCATCTTGTGTCTTGTTGAAATGACTTCTTTTCTTGCTAACCACACTAACAAGGTATTATGACAGTTGACAATCACCATCACCCTCGCTATCATCATTAATCTTGTATCTACAAATCATTAGCATATTGCATAAGCATATCATATGGAAGTATACATCACATTTCCACTATCATATAAACATGTTATCATAAGCATCCATCGCATCCATTCCTTGCATCACATTACACCTATCACATAAATCATCACATAACATCTACAAAAGCATTTCATAATCATTTTTTGCATAATCATAAACAATATGTATATAAGCATTTAATTCATTTGCATACATACTTGCATAGCATCATGACATCATCTCACCACAATACATTCATATTAACATATCATTACATCATATCACTTTGCATCCTATTAAATACATCACATACATTACATCATCATTTAATATGTTTAGGATAAAAGCATTTGTTATTCTAAGCATCTCATAGAACCATCTCATATTGCATTACACCATTTCATTTGCATCACATTACGACCATCACATTCATAGTACATCATCAATATCATCTCACCATAAATCATTCATTGCATAAATCATCCCACATAAGCATAAACATACAAAAAATTATTACAAACAAAGCATATATGCATCCATAAACACAAATCACATATCATTTCACAGATACACCATAGATCATATCATTTCATATATCCATATCACATATTAGATTATCCCATTTGCATCAACATAAATAGATCATCATATAGACAACATCATTTCCCATCACATAAATACATTTGTATATCATAAAGTGGCATAATATAGATCTATTAGTCATAATCATAATGCATACATCATTAGAAATAAATGCATCCATAACATATAGAGGTATTAGAACCATACGTGCATAAATAAAGAGAACACATTGCATCACATCAAAATCATCATCAGCTCATATATATCATCAATAATGTAACTGTTATAGTACAAAGAATAAATCGGATCACTGTACATATATGTCAATCGATACAAAAGGCCCATCGGGCTATCAAAAATGAGCCCATAAGGCACAAAAATTTTGATAACATCTCGATCAAGCTCGATTCCTGTGAATGCTACCCTCGCCCCTGTCACCGTGACCCTCTACTAGTCTGTGGCTGGCCCGCTCTGCTCTAGGTACAGCCTCATGATAAAACTACTGATAATACTTTGCCTCTCAAACAACATCCCTGTAGGATCAAACTGATACGGTACCCTGGGAGGAGGAGGCTATCATGCTCTCTATCTACTGTCTTCGGCCTAGCTCAATGGCTTCCTGTAGCTCTACAGCTTGTCTTTATTGTATAGCCTGATCTCTCTCAACTCTGAGCTACTCTCTCTCGGCCCTCACCTAATCTCTCTCGGTTGTCACGGCCTGGATTTGGGGCCTGCAGTTGCGCAATCAGCACATCTCGAGCATCTGCCTGTCTCGCTGGCCATACCTATGGCTACCCCTATAGTTGCACCCGAGGGTGATCCTCACCTTGTGGTGGCTCCTGCTATTGATCCTGCATATGGACGTCTCCCTACCCTGGCTGCTCCTGTCAAAGCTCAACTCTCCATCCTCATCCTCCCCCTGCCTCTAACTCTCTATAGATCCAGAACTACACCCAGAATCATCAACCCAAGGGGAGGTCGGAACCAATCCCTGTAGGCCTGGGTGGTTCCTGGATCTGCTAGCCCCTGATCATAGGCCCATGGTCGGGCCACCAACTGTCAAAAATATTCAACTACCTCTAAAGAAGGAATATACCGCCCCCATGAAACCTGTGTCATGGTGCGGGCGAAGATGGCTACGTAGTCATCAGCAAGATGATCCTGTGGCTCACCAAACTAATGTTGTACATGCCCAAGAAGGTACCTCTTGATCATAGTATGCCTCACCCCTATATGTAACGGTCCTGGCGATAGTAGAACATCTGATTGGTATCATTGGCCCATCCGAGCCGACCAAGGTAGGGTCGCCAAGTAAAAACCTACATCTCATCCGGGACCCATCTCCAGTAAGGGATCCCGTGCTCACCGATGTGTGTGAAGGACACACCACCTCTGTATCGACACACAAGGGGATCATCTGGTATCATTGGAACTGAAACAACACATGGTCAGAGCACAGCAATGTGCTCCCATGCCCAAACATGAAGTAGGGTCACCCCTACTCCCAGAGCTCTGTCGTCCATATAGACGTACTCATGAAGGTCTCGGTAAAGTGAAGCTAGGAGTACAGGCCTCCAAGCAAAATGAACTGGCCCGTCTCGCACCATCCGCTCCCAACAAGATCCCCAACCGGGACTGAAATATCGCCCTCGTCTATTAGGGGCGACAAGACCCGAAATAATGGTTGCAATCACCCAGCAGTAGGGAGGTGTTAAGATCCTGTGCCGCTCGAGCTCTATTTGTCCCTTGCAAAACACAATCTCGTCAGTAGTAAGGACTTGGAAGCAAGCCTCGCGTCTCTTGTCCATGTCAAAAATCGTCCAGCTACCATGAATAGGCAATCGCAAAATCCTCCAAACGTCCTCTAGGGTGATGGTGGCCTCACCAGTGGGAAGATGAAATGAAGATGTCTCGCTATGCCACCTCTCGACCAAAGCTGATAGTATCCCTTGATGAGTACGAATGGGTGCCGCGTACGCAATGTGCCACAACCCTGCAATCACAAGTCGATCCTGGTCCTTGTCGCTCAGGTCTTGTAAGTAGCTGGCTAGGTCCCGCAACCTGTGCTCTCGGGAGTAGAGCTCCCTTGCCGTATCTTGCATCAAGGAAGGTCACTGTGTTAAAAATTTTGAAAAAATTCTTCATCGAGCATCCAAAAGTCTCCTCTAGTGGTGCAACTCATGATGGCGTCACAATTTGATTTCTAATCAAACTCTGCCACTAGGCCCAAAAATAGAAAAATCATACCACTTTGATGCACTTCATCATGTAGTGGCGCACTTTGACCAAAATTGGCGACGTCGCGTCGCACTTTGCAAATCCACCGCCGGCCCCAAGCTCAGTGTCAGAGTTTCTAAACTCCAAACTACACCACGGCAACACTATTTCACACCGAGCGACGTAGTTTGACTTTTGAATGGTGCTATATAGCGTCACTGTAGATGGACTGACTCTTTAAAGCATTAATTGAAGCAATAAATGAAAGATGAAGCTCATGTAAGGACCACTTACCGGTGCCTCGATGTTAGGTGGTCGCTGGTACGTCTAAACTTGATCTGAAATGTGCAGGGGAAGCTGTCGTTGTGCCATATCATCAGGAGGTCTGAGCTCAAATCATGAGATTACTATTGGAGGTGTTTGAAAATGACTTGAAAGTGACCCCTCGGGCCCCTTTTAAGCCTAAAAATTAGGGTCTTTTGACCCTGATTGGCTGTCCTGCTAGGGTTTTGGACTCCCGAACCAGTTTCTATCCGATTGAGGCTTGTTTTTCATTGTTTTATTGTGTTTAGACACAATTTTAGTCTCTTGGAGCCTTTTCAGACTTGTCAAGTACTTTGTCCTCTTTTTTCGTGAGATAACCCAAAAATTAAAAAATTTGTCCAATCTCTCGAGGGGGCATTATAATGGCATGTTTTCTCTCGCCATGTAGCAGTGGGCAAAATTTTTAAAATAATGAAATTTTTGGTTTTGATCAAGATCGTTTATTCTTTGAACCAACTCAATGAGTGCATTGCTTCAAAGAGGGGAAAAATGTAGACACATAAAATATACTAATTGACATTGGACATCTGATCCCAACTACTAATAGCGGTTCTTCCTGAATCACCCTTCGGTCTAACCATTTAGTCAAATCTCCTTATCGATTAAATTCATCAATTTCTCTCTTAATTAAATAGATCATTGTATCTAATTAAGTCACCTCTCTTGATTAAATCAATCCATATGATCTAATTATCCCTATTTAATTAAATAATTAATTTTATTTGATTAAATCTCTAAAGTTTATACATTAAATTAAATAAATTAAAACCTTATTTGATTTAAGCTAGCACCATCTCTTTTAATTAAATAAATCAAAATCCTTATTTAATTAGTCTCTTATCATATTCCTCTCTTATTCAGTTTAAATAAAACCCATAAATTTGAGTCAAATAGGTCACATCATCTAACCTCTCCTATTAAATTAATTAACCTTTGATTAATTTAATCTCATCTCATGTCCCATCCTCTAGATTTTGCAAGTTGCACATGAAAATAGATTTAATTCATTTATTAAATTTCTATTTTCCTCACAAGGCATCTTTTGGAATATTCTCTCAATTTGAATTCAAAAATTTCAAGTCAACACGTACATCCAACAAGGCAATAACTTCATATTACATGTCCTTTGTTTTGAGCCAAGTGGAATTTATTGCAATTTCCCTTCCCTCTTGCTAGTCATTTCAACAAATTTGAAATTCAAAAATATGCTTTTATTGGCACAATCCTCAAATCTTGCACATCCTTCATCCATTCATAGATTGACAAGTGGCACTTGGCCGCTAGATGAATGTTAGTCCCACATTGCTCAAATTTGGACATTCATCCATCTTGGAAATCTATTAATAAAGAGTTCATCCTTCATTTTATCCATCCACAATTTATGCAAAGTTGCCATTATCATTGAGTTCTTAGCTAGGTTTTTGCAGATTTTTGCTTTGAAGCTCTCATCCTTCATCAACAAAGCAGGTCAATCTCACCAACATATCAAGCTTGCATCTTAGGAATTGGGAAATGGCCAATTTTCACATCAAATTGGCACCAATTCCCCCATGGGAACATGAGTTTGCACATTTAAATTAGGATTAAATCTTTGTTTTATTATTTACATTGTGTTCTTCACTATTTTCTTCCTAGTTTGAGTATTGTAAATGGATTTCATGGGGAATTCTTGTTTTAGCTTGCAATCTCTTGTTTAACTTGTTTATTCTTGTTGTTTTGCAGGTACTAGGATTGGGGTTCGCATAGGTACTACATGTGATTTTTGTTCTAATAACATGCATTACATTTCCATAAATGTCAAATTGAATACAATTTTGATCTATTAAACAATCTAGCTAAGACTATTTAATAAATGCTACAATGATCTAATTGATAAATGTAAATGAATGATGTGATCTAACATAAATAATTAATTCTAAAGTTATCTAATTAGATGCTACATTTTTGGACTATGTACACATTTTAAACTAGATGCAACTAAGATCTAATTTAGATAAAATTAAATGCTTATAATGATCTAATTTAATGTGCCATATAAACTATTGGATAGTATGCATAATAAGTCATAATCCAATTATGAAAAATTACTCTAATAATTCTAGACATACAAATGTTTATCAAGAATGAAGTAATGTGATACAAAATAGCAAAGAACATCTATTTAATCTAATCAACGTGCTTTAAAATACAGTTCTTACTATTCAAAGAGATGATATTAAGTATAAAATCTATGCAAATGCATAGCATTGATAGGTAATTTGAGAGGTGTGTCATCTACTGTAGAAATATTGTATGCTCTTGATCCAAAATCTTCATCAATAACATTTAAGTTCCTATCCAATTCGGACTAAACTTTCCTTTTCTCTTGATGTTGCATTTACATTATGTTGATTATCATATAGCACCATGTCACCCTTTTGAAATGAATGATGGATAACACCATAGTTGTACTTTTGTTGCATACTTTTATAATAAACTTGAAGATACATTTGAGAGCATTTATACATTTTTCATTAACCATTTAAAGTTGTTGAAGTTATTTTGGATAAGAGTTATCATCTATAATTCCTTTAGGAGAGATTTGTAAAGAATGAATTTCCAACTCTAACGATATAACAACTTCAGTTCCATAGACAAGGTTGCACAGAGTATTACCCGTAGTTGTATGAACACTTGTGTGATAAGCCTATAATGCATAAAAAAGTAGAGTATGCCAATCTTTATTATGTTTGTTAACTATTTGGCACAATATTTTTTTGGTTGTTTTGTTAGTTTCTTCCACTTTTTCATTCAACTAAGGATAATATTGTGTAGAAAAATGATGTTGTATGTGAATTTTTCGAAAAAAATATTTACTTCCTTATTTTTAAATGGTGTACCATTATCTATAATCAAAGATGAAGGAATACAAAATCATGATATTATGTTATTATGTTATCTAAGATAAAATGATAAATAACATCAACCATCATGGAATGAAGAGGAACCACCTCAACTCACTCCGTGAAGCAATCTATAGTCATAATAATAAAGGTATGTCCTAGAGATGACGAAGGAGAAATATTCCCAATAAGATCCAAACCCCACATAGAAAATGGCCAAATAGCTACTTGGGAATGAAGTTCATGAGCAAGAGCATCAATCAAACTATTATGTTGTTGACAGTAAGGATGATTTTGAACAAAAGAGAAGGAATCTTGTTCCATGTTTTACCAATAATATCCCATATGAATAACTTCCAAACCAAAGATCGACCACCAAAATGTTCCCCACAAGCACTTAAATGGGATTCATCATGGGCTATAGGGATCTCTGATTTATTTAGGCAATGAAGGAGACCATTATATGATCTTTGGTATAACATAGTAGCAAAAATTATGTAACATGTTGGAAGTTTTCAAAGACGAGCATGAGTTTTTTTTGTAGTAGGTTCAAGAAAAATACCATCATGTAGTTATTGAAATATGTGTGAATACCATTCATTTGATTTATCTATATGAAATTTATTATATCTTCTTTCATGTTGTTATTGATTGATGGCAATGTGAGGTTATAAAAGGTAAATTGGAAATCTGTGGAAGAATTATCGAGGGATATAAGGGAAGTTGTGCTTTCCATTGCATCTGTATGTCAATTATCCTTTCATGGAATATTGTCCATAGTATACAAGACAAAAAAAAATTAATATTGTTAACGCCAAATCACAATATTGGTATAGTTTATCATGCTTCGCTTGATATGATCTATTTATTTGTTTTATGATTAATTAAGAATATCCAAATATGTGAAAATGTTGAATATTCAAAGATAATGCCACATGCAAACTAGAAATAAGAGCCTCATATTCCACAATGTTGTTTGTGCAAAGGAAGTTTAGACGATACGATAATGGAATTGGCTTACTGTAATAAGGTAAAAGGATTACCCCAACACCAAAGCCAGTTTGACACTTAGAATCATCAAAATATAAATCTTGTTTTGTATTTTATTCTAATGTCAACACATGTTCATCAAGAAATGAGTCTTGGTTTGGTAATGCTAGTGGTGAGGGAGCTTCGGCTAAATGATTGGTCAATGCTTGACCTCTAATTTCTTTTTGAGAGACAAACTTAGGGTCAAAATTTGTTAACAACATCACCCACTCACCTAAGCATCTTGTTAAATCGGTATTGGAATTTAATAGATATTCTAGTGGATCAAATTTTGTCACCACATGCACCTCAGTGTTTAGGAGATAATGTCTCAATTTGTTCACATAAAGTACAAGAGCCAAATAAATGTTTTTCTATATTTGTGTATCGTGTCTCATAATCGATTAATGTTCAACTAATGTAGTACACAATATGTTCTTTACCATCCATTTCTTGTTACACATATAACACTGCAAGAGCATTTGATGAAGAAAAAGTGTAAAAGATAAAGGGATGTATGGCATTCTCGATTGTAATATAGGAGGATTAGCTAGATATTGTTTAAGTTATCAAATTCTTTTTTATAATATTTATTCCATTTTAAAGTGAGACTCTTTTTTTAGTAACTAAGTAAAGGGAAGAGTACGATCTACCAATGATGTTACAAAATGACGGATAGCTTGAATCTTTCCTTGTAAGCTACAGAGTTGACAAATGCTTTTAGAAGGTGGCGTGTTTATTATTGCATCGATCTTCTTTGCTTCCACCTCATTTTCCTGATGTGACACTATAAACTCTAATAGTTTTCCACGATCCAAACCAAAGACACATTTCCTAGGATTCAATCTCATATTTTCAAATTTGCTCAAAGATTTGATAAAGGATTTTGACATGATTTTGACATGTTATAGATTTAGCGAAGATATCATCAACATAATCCTCAAGAATGTTATGTATGAAATCATGAAATATTAATGCCATAGCTCTTTGATATGTTGTTCCAATATTTTTTAATCCAAACAACATGACCACCCAACAAAATTTTCCCCAACGTGCAATAAATGTTGTTTTATATTGATCTTGAGGATTGATAAAATTTTGATTATATCCAGAAAATTCATCCATAAATGATAATAAATCATGTTTGGAAGTTGAATCCACAATCATGGCTATGTTTGGAATGGGAAAATCATATTATAAAGATGATTTATTAAGATCACAAAAATTTGTACACATTGGAATACAATTATCTAGTTTTGCAATGACCACTATGTTTGATATCCAAGGTGAATAAAGCCAGCTTGTAAAATATTCTCAATCTTAGTATTAACCAACAAAGCCACCTTAGGGTTCATTTTAAGAATCTTTTATCTCACTTGTTTAGCATTATCTTCTAACTCAATGTTATGTGTAACTACCTTAGGATCTATGCCAGGAATATCTAAGTAAGACCACACAAATAATTCAGGAAAGCTATGTAATAATGTTGATGTTCCTTTTTCATCATAATCAAGGCATTTTCCAATTAAAATTACCTTTTCATTATTAAATGGGTCCATCGATACATCAATAGTATCTCCTGCGAGTAGTGTACTATAGTCCAAAGTGTTCGAGAGTTTTTGGGGTATGTCTTTGGAATCTACCATATCATTTGATATCTCAACGTCTTTCCCAAAGTATGCTTCAGCATTTAAACAATAGGGAAATCAGCAATCATGATGATAGGTAGGTAAATTATCATAAACTCCCAAAAATTATGCCAAGGACTCGTCATTTTGAAAAACGTCCAATGATATATTGTTTATTGTGTCACCTATCAATTCAAGATGAACTAGATTGAGAGACGTGCCTTAGGATGGTCTTATGTTATTGTGTTTACATTGAGTGAAGGTCTTCATGAATCCTTAGTGAGTTTTTAAGGACAATAAATAAGACTACTTGGTGTATCTTGTGTGTTTAACTCTATGGGAACCCTAATCTACCTTGTTCCTTTGTACTACATATATCTAAATTGTGAAAATAGTCTATATCTTTTATAAATAGCCTCTAATTATCAATGTGTTAAACCTGGGTCTTGTTTTCCTTATTTCAGTTTGTAAGCAATTGTTGGAATTAGGATTATCTTTCACAGTGTATACTTTGTTGTTATATGTGTATTTCATAAGGTGGTGGAGATTTTAGGAACTACCTTTATCTCATAAGTCCATGGTCTTCCTAAGAGAAGATTATGTGAGAGAGCATCTAGCATGAGATGAATAACGGTAGGTAACACAACAAGACCTACTTTAATAGTTAATGTGATTGTTCCTAGTGTTTTTCTACCCATATTATCAAAACCATGAATAGCTATAGCACCAGGTTGAATAAGAGACTTATCCACTCCCCACTTGTTTAAAATATCAAAGCTACAAATGTTAAGACCTAACCTAGTATCAATAAGGGTATGTCTAAATGTCAGTTTTGTTAATAGCAACCATTATCATCAAGGCATCATTCTGATTTTGTATCTCAAGAGGAGGAAATTCATTTTGATGAAAGACAATATCCATATTTTTGGAATTCATACCCTCAAGTAAAGCTACTATACCATTTTTTTTAGCACTAGAAGGCACAACAAATTTTTGTAAAGCCTCTTGAAGCATGTTAAGGTAAACCATTGAGTTTTGAATAAAATCCCACAACGAAATCTTAATAGGAGTGGCATGAAGCTGCTCCACAATATTATACTCCTTAAACCATTATGTTGAGGCAAACGAGGTGTTGTAGGGAGAATTGGTTATGGGAAAGGGATTGATAGAGGAATGGTTTGCACTTGTTAAATGGTTGTTTTTTGTTTTATGTGTTGTATGTATGAGCAACAACATGATATTGTGGTTGTTGTGATATGTCTTGTTGCATATGGTTGTGTTGAGTCAATTTTCTTTCCATGTTTAAGATATGATCAAAAGTTGTTGGTTTATTTGATGGTGGTCCTATAATAAGCATTGGTTTGTTTTGTGTTTGAGGTTGGTTTGAAGGTGGTTAAATCACTAACTGAGGTGTAATTGCACTTATTTCTCTTTGACATATTGACGTTGTATAAGCTTTAGTGGATAGTTTAGGAGAGATGAAGTCCTCAAGGGCATCATATAGCATATCAAAATAATCACTACTAGTATGCTTGTGAGATGTATAACATACTTGTAGAAAGAGGTATGACATGATTAGATTAATGTACTTTCTCCAAGAGTTTAATCATTAATTATCAATTCAATTTGTGTTTTATACATATTAATGCTAGGTATGGTCATGTAAGGAAAGCTTAGGTGTGGAACAAACTCTCCTAACATCAAAACCTCAAGGAAGAATGTAGATATGACTTTAAATTTTACAATTACAGTTCATTTAGATATGCTTGAAAGGAATAACAGAACAAAGAAATGAACATACACAATTGGACACTAGATTTATGTGGGAAAATCCTTATGGGAGAAAAACCCACCACACCAAGAAAATCCTCTTTGTATTATAGTAAACAAAATTACATACAGAGTACAGACTTCACTTTCTAATGTCAATTTACAGCAGCAACATTCACTGATCAATCTTGTATAGAATAGATCTCTTTGAAAACATGCAATGAATTCACTCAAATCAATTTTTGTTCAATCGAGCAACACTTCGTTATCTCACACTTTTTTCATCATCATCCACCATTTCCAAAGCATAATCATTTTCCTCATAATCTGTTCATCTTCCACACAGGAACGGTCGCAACAGTCCAACTACTAACGGTTCACATTTCAATTCTTTGATTGGCTCAGAACAGACCACATAGGATAGACATTCAGTCAAGGCATTCAAATTGTATCACATGTCGGTGAGACACTAGGTCGTGTCTCCCCAATGCCACAATGCTCAATCACAGAACCATCAGAATGATCATTGCTATTGGCAACACCCTGAGAAATCATATTGAATTCACCAGCCTGTCAGCGAGACCACATTCATCGGCAAGAGTTCTTACCGAATGCAAACCTGACCAAGTATCATCGGCCAGAGTTACACTGATGTCATCGACAGTTCATGTCACCCTGACCAATCTATCAGCAAGAGCAACACCATCGGCAAGAGGTTACACCAAAGTTCATCACGTGGAGATCCATCGGCAATACCATCACTATCGGTGAGACATCATACCGAATGCACATTTTTTGGCAAGACTAACAGTATCAGCAAGAGCTCATATTGAACACAGACTGTCGGCAAGAGAAATGCTATCACCAAGAGTTGATACCGAATACACAGCTGTCAGCGAGAGAAACATCCATCGGTTAGACTCTCATCAAGCCATCATGTCACCCCAAAGACATTCTTGTGTAAGACCGTCGGCGAGACATATTCTATCAGAATGATTCATTTCAAACGTTCATGCCTCTCCCTGATGTCACTCGTCGCCATGAGTCTCCCCAATAACCACTAGAAACCAACTTGTTAGCAAGAGGTCTGTCTAGGCGGAATGAGATGGAAAACTCATAGCGATTGACATGTCTTGCTGATGACTCCTGTCAACAAGACAGAATCAAAGTCTCGGTGATCTAAGCAATTCAAAAGTTTAGAACACAGCTACTAGTCAGTAAGACATTCAGAGGGTCTCACTGACTTTTCCCTTACATTATTTTCATGACAGTAAGCTTGAGGCACATTTTCCAACAATCTCCCACTTGATGAAGATCTTACTGACACCTCCAGAGAACAACAAAACTACTAAAATTCATGGGCACTAAGGCCCATCGAATTTGCACACCACCTGAACTTGTTTGTGCTCACCGGTTTTTTCAATGCATTTGCAACATTTTCCAAAGTATCCACTTTTTCTTAAGAGAGATTTCCATCCTCCATATCTCGTTCAAAATGATACTACATATCAATATGTTTCATCCTAGCATGGAAAGTAGGATTTTTTGCAAAACAAATAGCGCTTTGACTGTCATAGTAAATTATAATTTTCCCTACATCAAATCCAATGTTAGAACACAAATGTTTTAACCAAATTGCTTCTTTATAGGCATGTGTTGCTGCCATGTACTTTTCCTCTATAGTGGACAAAGCGACTACAGCCTGTCGCTTACTCATCCAACTAATTGCACCACCATTCATCATGAAAATATATACACTTTTGGATCTTCTGTTGTCAATGTCCCTTGCCCAATCAGAATCCACATAGCCTCGAATGCTAAGAGTCCTCTGTGATTCAACCAAATTTCCATGGTAACACAAAGCATATTATGAAGTGCCCTTCAGATATCTAAACCTCTTTTCACAGCATCCTAATGTGTCCTTCCAGGATTTTCCATAAAATGACTAAGTACTCCCACTGCTTGGGAAATGTCTGACCTTGTACAGACCATTGCATACATTAAACTGCAAACAGCACTAGCATAAGGTACTCTAGTCATGTCCTCTATCTTAGTAGGAGATTTTGGATAGTCTTCAATAGATAGCTTCATTCCTTGCAAAACTGAAACAACTAGTTGCTTGCAATCAGTCATACAAAATCTCTCCAGAACAATATTAATATACTTACTCTAACTAAGCAAAAGTTTTCTACTTTTCCTGTCCCTAGTTATCTCCATTCCCAGAATATACCTAGCTGCACCAAAATCTTTCATTTCAAACTTTGTAGACAACTGAGATTTTAGATCAGAAATCATTAACTTACTATTGCCTATGAACAGCATATCATCAACATAGAGAGCAATAATAAGAACACAATCATTTTCAGCTTTGTAGTACACACAATTATCATATTTCAATCTTACAAATCTCAATCACAAAACAAAAGTGTCAAAATTCTAGTACCACATTCTAGGAGATTGTTTTAATCCATACAGAGATTTTTTCAACTTGCAAACCAGTTTTTCTTTACCTTTTTTGACAAAGTACTTAAGCTAGGACATGTAAATTTCTTCTTCAAGGTCACCATGAAGAAATGATGTCTTCACATCCATCTATTCAATCTCTAAGTCATACGCTACTGCAAGTGACAAAAGAAATCTGATAGATGCCAGCTTAGCTATAGGAAAAAAAATTTCTCCATAATCAATTCCCTCTACCTGGGAATACCCTTTTGCAACCAACCTCGCCTAATACTTTTCCACACTACCATCCAAACCTATTTTCTTTTTAAATACCCATTTGCAACCAACAACTTTTTCTACCTTCAGACAAGGGCACCAAACTCCAAGTATCATTCTTTTCTAATGATGTCATTTCTTCATTCATGGCTTCCAACCAAGAGTTTGAATCAAACATTTTAAATGTCTCTTTCATAGTCCTAGGCTCATCAGTGCTAGAAATTAAAGCATAGGCACAAGTAGAATCTAACAAAGAAAACCCATACTTATCAAGTTGCTTTCTTTCACATGTTGAGCTCCTCACAGGCTGAGGCTAAGGTTGATCTTCTTCTTCAGAAATCTCAGAACTACTTGAGCTCTCCTCAGTTTCAGATACACTTTGAATTTTCAATTCCTCTTTATCTGGTGTCAGAGGAATTTCAACTTCATCCTTTTTATTTTTTGATTTTGTCTCTGACTGCAGATCCAAAGTAGAAGGTTTCAGCTCACAAAAAATAACACTTCTGTTGTACAAAACCTTCTATGTATCAGGATTTCAAAGCTTGTATCCTTTTATGCTAGCACTATAACCAATAAAAATACATTTAATAGCCTTTTTTTCCAATTTAGATCTTTTTTCATTTGGCACATATGCATATGCGTCATAGCCAAAGACACGAATGTGTCTCAGAGAGGGATTTTTTCCATACCATGCTTCTAAAGGTGTTTTCTCAACAAGAGCAGAAATAGGAGAACGGTTTATTAAATAACATGTTGCAACTACCTCAACCCAGAACTTCTCCTCCAAGCCAGCACTGCTCAGCATACTTTGTGCTCTTTCCATCACTGTCTAGTTGAACCTTTCAGCAACTCCATTTTTTTGTGGAGTGTAGGGTGTAGTTTTATGTCTTTTGATTCCATGATCATTACAGTACCTTTCGAACTCATTAGAAAAGAACTCACCACCATTGTTAGTCCTTAAACATTTTATTTTTCTTCCATTATGATTTTCAACAAGGTTTTTAAATTCCTTAAAATGACTGAACACTTCTGCTTTACTCTTCAAAAAATAAACAAATGCCCTTCTTGAATAATCATCAATGAACGATACATAATATCTTGATTTAGACAAAGAAGGAATATTTACTAAACCAAAAATATCAAAATCAATGTAATCAAGTAAATCAGAAGATTTATGAGGGCTGGAGTAAAATGAAACATAGTGTTGTTTACCATATATATAATATTCACAAACTTCAAATTCAAGGTTACAGTCATCAAGCCCTTCAACCAGGTTTCTATTTTTCAAGGTTTTTAAACCTTTTTCTCCAATGTGGCCTAGCCTATGATGCTATAGAATAGTCTTTTCTACTAGAAGTTTAACTTCCATAGAGTTTGAACTATCAGGAACTTTTTCCTCTTTTTCTCCATGAGTAGCCTTCTATGACTTTATAGAGACACTATTACTTGCACAGCATGTGTATCCAACTTATACAAGGTACCAATATGAGCACCCCTAGCTAGCACCATTGAGCCTCTAGTCATCTTGCAGCCATTTCTAGAGAACGTGACTTGCACTCCAATATCGTTCAGCTTACTAATAGAAAGTAAATTTTGAGCCAGACCTAGTATATGCATTACATCATTGATTCCCTTCACTCTTCCATCAGGGAGTTGAATTATGACTCTTCCATGGCCAACTATTTCCAGAGATGAATCACTTTCCAAATACACCCCTCCACCATCATATTTTTCATACTTAGTGAACCAGACTCTATGAGATGTCATGTGGAAAGATGCTCCAAAATCAATCAACCAGACATCATCTAATGCCTGAGTTGCCAAGGCTGCAATGAAAGTGTCTGCATCACTTTGAAAAGAATCATTTGGAAGAATACTTCTTATTTTTCTCCTCTTTGCAATCCTTTTGGACATGACCAGGTTTCCCACAATTCCAGCACTTTACCTTGGACTTCTTTCCAAGAGACTTTGATCTCCCTTCTGATTTTGATTTGGACTTCTTGTCCTTCTTCTTTCCTTTTTCTTTTGATCTACCTCTAATGGAAAGAGCCTCCTTCACCATCTCAAAAGATTTTATTCTCATCTCTTCTAATAACAAAGAAGCAACAACATCTTCCATCTTAAAAGTGGATGTCGTACTCCTAATAGCCATCACTAAGTGATCCCAAGAATCTGGCAAAGAATATAACAATAGCATATAGTGATCTTCTTCATCAATCTTCACACCCACAAATACTAACTGAGCAATGAACATGTTGAAAGCATTCAAATGATCAACAACAGACACTCCTTCCTGCATATTCAAAGAGTACAACTTCTTCCTTAAGAAAAACTTATTCACCAAGGACTTGCCCTGATAAATAGCTCCCGGTCTTTTCCACAAAGAGGATGTTGTCTTTTCTTCATGAACATTTAGAAGAACGGAGTCTACTAAATAGAGCCTTATCAGCCCCTTTGATTTTTGATCTACAAGGTCCCAATCCTCTTGCTTCATGCATGTAGGCTTCGTTCTAGATACAGCAAGCCAAAGATCATGATCAACCAACAGATCTTCCATTTTGAGTTTCCACAACTCAAAATTGCTGCCATTGAATTTCTCAATTTCAATCTTTCCTTACGTGCTTGTCATTTTAATCTATAATATGAATTACTAGACTTCTACAAGACTTCCACTAAACAAAATTGACATAAAAAACCCAACGTACCCACAAGGATAACACAACTGGCTAGGCTCTGATACCACTTGTAAGGAAAGCTTAGGTGCAGAACAAACTCTCCTAACATCAAAACCTCAAGGAAGAATGCAGATATGACTTTAAATTTTACAATTACAGTTCATTAAGATACGCTTGAAAGGAATAATAGAACAAAGAAATGTACACAATTGGACACCAGATTTACATGGGAAAACCCTTACAGGAGAAAAACCCACCACACCAAGAAAAGCCTCTTTGTATTACAGTAAACTAAATTACATACAAAGTATAGACTTCACTTTCTGATGTCAATTTAGAGCAGCAAAATTCACTAATCAATCTTGTACAGAATAGCTCTCTTTGAAAACATACAATAAATTCACTCGGATCATTTTTTGTTCAATCAAGCAACACTCCATTATCTCACACTCTGTTCATCATCATCCGCCATTTCTAGAGCATAATCATTTTCCTCACAATCTGTTCATCTTCCACACAGGAATGATCGCAATAGTCCAACTGCTAATGGTTCACATTTCGCTTCTCTAATTGGCTCAGAATAGACTACGAAGGATAGACATTTGGTCAAGGCGTTCAAATTGTATCGCATGTTGGTGAGACACTAGGCGATGTCTCCCCGATGCCACAATGCTCAATCACAAAACCATCGGCATGATCATCGCTATCGGAAACACCCTAAGAAATCATATCAAATTCACTAGCCTGTTGGCAAGACCACATTCATTGGCAAGAGTTCTTACTGAATGCAAACCTAACCAAGTATCATCGGCCAAAGTTACACCGATGTCATCAACAGTTCATTTCACCCCCAACCAATCTATTGGCAAGAGCAACACCATCGGCAAGAGGTTACACCAAAGTTCATCACATGGAGATCCATTGGAAGCACCATCGCTATCGGTGAGACATCATATCGAATGCATATTTATCGGCGAGACTAATAGTATTGGAAAGAGCTCATATCGAACACAAACTGTCAGTGAGAGAAATGTTATTGCCAAGAGTTCATACCGAATACACAACTGTCGACAAGAGAAACATCCATCGATTAGACTCTTATTGAGCCTTCATGTCACCCCGAAGATATTCTTGTGCAAGACCATCGATGAAACATATTCTGTCGAAATGAGTCATTCTGAATGTTCATGCCTCTCCCCGATAACCAAGAAACCAACATGTCGACAAGAGGTCTATCTGAGCAGAATGAGATGGAAAACTCACATCGATAGACATTTCTTGCCAATGACTCTCGTCGGCAAGATAAAATCAAAGTCTCAAAGATCTGAGCACTTCAAAAGTTTAGAACACAGCTACTAGTCGGTAAGACATTCAGAGGGTCTCACTAACTTTTCCCTTACAGGAGTTTCGTGTCAGTAAGCTTGAGGCACATTTTCCAACAGGTCAAACAAAACTTCACGCATATGTTACAATGATAGATTTGGGAAATAGAGTTCAGACTAGTAGACAAGACATAGATATCAATCTTTGTCTAAAATTTGAGCTAAACTAAGAAAGTCTAGGGCATAGTATGCCCTGGACTAGCTTGATTTTTTTCTAAAAGTTCAAGTTTTGAGACACTTGTGATAGGTAATAGAGGTCTAAGATAGGTTTGGTTCAAATATGAGAGTTAAATTGCTACTATTTTCACCAATTTTGTAAAATGTGACCTAATGAAATGAACTAGGGTTTTCAAATTTTGCAAAAATGTTCATTCTAACCAAATCATACATTAAAAATTCAGTAAATATCCTTAGAGATCCAATATATTTTAAAACTAAAAATGAACAAGATGTATAAAAAATAAAATAAATGACACTTTTCTCTCAAATGAAAACACTTCTTTTTACAAACAAAAAAGTGACCTAATTTTTGAAAAAAAATCTTAATAGATTTCAATCTATAGGATTTTAATTGAAAATTGAAAGATTTAATTGATGTTTGAAATGCCAAGCTCACCAAAATGTTTAGTTGAAAAAGGGGTCCTAGGTCTAGTGTTTAGATCACTAAAACCAACCCTTTTCCAAATAACATTCAAAGTCAAATCAACAAGGATAAAGGATTGGCTAACAACCTAAAAGGAGAGCCAATCTACCCTATGTTGGTCAATAGTTTTGTTATTGCAAGAATTAATTGACTCACCTAATGAGTAGTGAAAAAATGCACCAACAAATGGAGAATTTTCTATGAGGTTAGCGATTTTCCTCTGTGTTTGAGAGGAGCAACTTTCTCGTAAGATATAATTTGATATTTTTAAGTACTTTAACCCAAAAGTATAGAAAAGTAAGAATGCAAATGAGTACAATAACTTTGAAAGATAATTGATTAACGATTCACAGATGATTAATTCAGAAATCCAATATACAAGGATGATAAACCACAAACTCAACCTTCGAAATGGTAATTAACCCACATATCAACACACCATATCGATAGTGATTTGCCAGATTTGAATAAAAACTAACATGGAGAGACTGAATATTCAAAAATAATTATTGTATACATAGGGCAATAATTTCATAATCAACAAAACATCGTACAAACTCTTTAAAATTGACTATTTATTTCAAAAAATCCAGAACACTAACAAGTACACAAGCTTGTTTTACTTTTGTATCAGAATGATTGACTCTCCTCTATAGTTTTCTCCCCATGGCAAAGAAAAAAAATCCCCTTTGTAAAAATATTACCTTCCTCTTTGTAAGCATGATGAAATGCCAAAAAAATTCTCTCCAAAGGTATTGTGAGGATGGTCATGAGTGAATTTTCAAATTTTGGACATTTTGTTCAATTTTCCATCTTTTAAAAGAAAAATCTTGCACTTCTATCTTATTCTTTTATTCTTCCGAATTATTATCATTAGCAAGCACTTCTCCTTCTGTAGATCCTTCAGCTTCTACGTACTTCTCTCCATTAATTGTTTCTTCCTAGGTTTCATTACAAACATAATCTTCAATTGTTTCATTGAGAGAGACACCATGAGCATATTCTCCATGGGTGTCTATTACATCATGGACAAACTTTCCATTAGCAATCGGTACATTTTCCCATAAGTCATATTGTTAGATCAAATTTGAGAGGAACTTTAACGTGTATTTGCAGATACCCCATTTGAGAACAAACCAACGGAATAACCCATCTATAATGCATGCATGTGCTCGTATGATAAGATGCAAGTCATTATTTTTGCAGGAATCCATTACTTGATCAGGCCCAAAGGTCACTAGACCAGGAACTCTAGCATTTGGTCGCAAACCCTCATCACTGTCATTTTCAATCAAATCAGACTATAGCAGGTCCATAAGAATAACATATCCAGCTTCTATAGTGGTAGGATGTTGCATTTTTTTTATCTGTTCCACATGGTTTATTGACCCGCCAATCCCACCATGCATGTAGATGATTTTTTTGTTCTATTACAACTGCCTAAGGCAACCAGTTAAATAGTTGATTAATGCGCTGCCACACCCATATGCCTTCTTTCTCACCCAATCGCTCAATGCACTCAACCTGAAATCAAATACATAGTGTTTGGATGCTCGACCTTGAGGACAAGCAAAAGTGCATTTATTTCTAAACTATGTTATCCTCGGTCAACATAATTCGCCAAGAAAAGATAATCAATGTTATATCTCTTGTCGTTGATGGAGAACCCGTTGGAAAATTGAATGCTCCTGAGCCTCTGCTCTCATGTCAAATCCCCTACTTCACCAACCCGTCAGGAGCTCCCAATTTCAATGGCATCTTTTGGGATCTTCATCCCTGCAGCTCCTGACAGCCACTAAAGTAAATGTGGTAGCTCATTTTGAATTCTCAATTAATGCTAGTAGATAATTTCAAATTTGAGAGGGAATGTTTGTTGAAGACAAAAAGAATGAAGGAAGATTGTTTTCAGTTGAGAAGGCTCAGTTGTAAATCTGGAGAAGTTGAATTCCTAAGCAGCAGTAGTCTGAAGGGAATGTTCTTTATTCTCTGTGTGATTCAGAGAATTTTTTTATCTGTGAGCTTCTGAAAGCTCCTGAACAGCATCAGCTGTTTGTTTTTTGTGTGAGCAGAGATTGCTTTTGAAGAGCTCTGCGTAGCTCATGCCAGTGAGCTCCTAGTAGCTCTTGAAGTTATCTATTTTTGGTTGAGCAATTAATTGCTCCAAGCAGATTGAAGTTCATAGCTTAGACTTAGCTTTCAGTAGTTTAAGATTAATCTTTCCTATATTGTTCATTTCCAGCTATTGAATAGGAAGCAAAGTTGCATGTCTCCAAGTTTATTCCGCATTTTGATTTGTGTATTTCCAGTTTGGCTGGAAAACAGAGCAGTAGCTTTGTGGCTTTCATTTTGTTTAAAAAATTGACAGAACCATACTCATCAAGTAAATGCATCAGATCTCTAAATTGACCATGTCAATCCCCAAAGATTTTCACAAGAGCTTTTATTTTTAAAACACTTGGTTCTCATGAAAAAATTTGTTCTACACTCTTACACAGCTCTGCAATTTCCCCACAATATAGTATAAATTGACGGTGTACTAGAGGTTTCCACCCCTGCGACTTTAGCAAATGTACTAAGACCTTTTTGGGAATACTGTGAATAGACATCTGCCTATTGAATAACTTTCCTACAGCAAATGTACTTTCAGGAGTCCCATAGCTCACTTGCGTACCTTCATTTTCAAACTGATCAATAGACAGTTGTCTTACAAGACCACCTAAGGCTCTCCCAATTTCTGCAGGTACAAAAAATCACTCTATGATGAAGTTTAACTGTAGACAGTGAAAGGTCATTTGGCAAAAATGCATGAGGCCTTCTTGGTGTTTCAACTCCATTTATGCCCATTCACACCAAACACTAGCCAAATTGTTCGCTATTTTGTAATTCACTTGCACAAATTTCTCAAAAATTATCCTTGTATTTCCAACATCCTTGTAATTTTCATATAAGTGTGCAAATTAATGTGAAAAATAGTAGAGGAGCTTAAATCTGGCTCCATACATCTTGACAGTTGGCATGCATATGAAGTTGATGTCCTACATCTAGAGTGGCTTCAAAATCTTCAATCTTGCTGACCTACTGACCATGTCCATTCATTGTTACAATATTGCTTGGACCATTTTTTATCATGCTTCAACAAATTGCTTAACATTGTACAACCAGTTATCATCATCCTTTGCTAATTCTTCAATAGTGTTATCAATCAATGGATCTTTAGCAAGATCTTAAGTAGCCTTCTCTTGAGGTTTTATTGCTTGTTCACATGGAACATTAGAAGATTTTTCATGTTCCTTGCAACCTTTTGTCATGCCTTGTGATCACCGAACAGATTGCTCATCCCAATGATCAAAACAATTGTTGCAGAAACCCTTTTCAATAAGCCATTGCTAGGATAGTGTCGTTTTGTTTTTTTAGTTTTTCTGCCAGACAATGTTTTTCTTTGATGATGGTGACTTTTCCTACTTCTCTCCTCCAATCACATCCCATAGTGCTACATAAACAAACCTTTGAATTTAGGATTGTCAACATCCCCATATTCTCTGATTGGTGCATAATAATCATAGGAAGTTAGATCTAGCTCATAATATGAAGTAGTTTGACCTGTATTTGCACCACTAAAAAATCCAAAACTTTTCCTTCCATGTGCCATATAAATCATAGCTGATCCATTCTTTTATAGAATTTTCTCTAATTCAGTAGCCAATCTTGCAGAATTTATCTCTATAAACTTTTCACCCCAATGTGTCAGCCAACCTGTATAAAACTCTGCAAAAAGAGTATGATACTTTCTTGGAGCATTATATTTCTTCTGCAGTTCAAAAATTAGCCATGGATCTTCACTCATCGAGAAGTCCACAGCTGGATAAACATTACTACCAATAACTGAGCCATTATTCAAATTTCCTTTAACACCACTATATGTTGTGTATTTAGCTTAGTAACTTCTATAAGGAAGCATTCTCTATGAGAATCGAGCTTATAAAACATTTAATTGTGTATCCCCCATTCGATTGTATATAATATCTTAACTACAATTTGTGAACACTGTATTCAATATTTCCTTGAAACAATTCCCATGATAGTTTAGGAGAACTTGTTGAGTCTATTAATCGTGTCCTTTAAAATTTCAAACAGTTTTGGCGGTAAGCTTCCAAAAATATTTTCTTCATTTCTATTTATTTATTTGCTGACATCACAATCAATAAGATCCTCAAGTTGGTATACCCTTTTGCATTTGTGATGGGTTTTGGACCTTCTCTTTGATTAAGTTTATGACAGGATTCAAAAACTGATTCGTATAATATTCCATCAACTTTCGATCTTGTTTATTCACAAAGGCTATCTCATAACATTCATAGTTTCTAGAGACATCATTAACATATGTATCATACTTTGAAACACCTTAGTATTGTATTCCACATTATTAATGGATAAAATTTTCATACCAAATATAGTCTATTTCTTCCCAGTTCTTCTATCCATTGCCATCATGTATATTTATATTGAGAATTTCCAAAAACATGGCCGAGAAACTATAAAATATATGTTTGATTGTCATGATAAATATAAATTGATGTGGTTGCTCAAGACCTTGGAATGAGACAAAAGGTTGATAACCCGGTTTACAGTTATTTTGCATTGCATTACTCAAAACATTCCTTGATAAATTGTGAATAGTATATTCCAGCTTCTATGCTCATGTCATCTTCAACAACCTTCACCAACTTTTCTTGATATATCTCAGAACCATCAACCATTCCTTGTATTTCATCATAACCTTGTGCATAATGAGGAGCTACGGGCTTAACATATTTAGTCTTCAAATATTTGACTTAAGAAATCTATGGTGAATTTAACCCTTACTCCAATGCTATATAAAACCCCTACCTATACATTAAGACCACCAAAAGACAAATCTAAAACTAATTTTGGAAGAGGATTCTGCAACTTCAAATAGCATTTTCTTTGTTGATTATTCTGAGGAAAGATTGATGGTTCCACCATCTATTTCTCTTTTTCAACTCGTTCAACATCTTCAGCTTTCAAAGAGCATTCTGATTGTTTGGATGAACCATGAGTCTAGTATTGTGTTGGTTTGCATGTTCAATAATCTCATTGATTGGAACATTGTTTTGAACATATAATGTGACCATCAAGTCACTCTGATATTGAATATCCTTTTCAATATCCTCACTGGGAAAAATAGTAGTCTTCCCATTAGAAACAAAAAATTGCTTAATCTTATGAGTTTTAAAAAAATACAGGCAATACCCTAGATTTGGTTCTTTTATTGACTTGGAAATTGATTAAAATTAATGTGGGTTTATTGAATTAATTTTATTTTTTTTATGAATAAGTGTTTATATCTATATTAATAAAAGATAGAAATACACATTCACAAAAAAAAAGGTGGGTGGTAAGAAGGCGCACCCTAAGAGTCATATGGGCAGAGCCCAAAATATCAAAGGTCTTGGGCCACACCCAAAAATTAGAAAACATTACAATAATAGAATAAAAAAAGTGTTGAAAGGCGCAAGACAATTGAGAGGGAGGGTGAATTAGTTGTCACCAAACTGAAATTCAAATCTCAACCACTTATCAATTTCTTATCCACTTAATTTTGTTATAAAGTATGAATATAAAATGGAGATAATAGAAAGCAATATCAACATAGGAAATGCCAGATTTATGTGGAAAACCCAATGAGGGAAAAATTATGGTGAGGATTAACTCACAATATAAAGTAATAGCAAAACCAGATACAAAAGGCTCACTGCCTAGATAAAAAGGCTCACTACCTACAGAAAGGACTCACTGTCCAACAAGGAGACTCACTGCCTATAAATACAAAAGATTATAGTAAAGATTCACCACAATAGGTTACACACATTTGCAGCCTTGATCAAAAGAATTGTAGACACCGTCATCTCACTGCTTTCAGGAATCTAACACATTAAAGTACAGTTGTCTTAATTCACTTTCACACATATCTGCTTTTCTTCTTGATTTGATCACTTATTCACAACATCTTGACTTGCATTTATACCCTCTTTAGCCTTACAAACTTTCTCCAAGGTCGGCTACATACGCTTCATTTCATAAATTCAAATTAGGTTGGCAACTCAACATTCCCGTGGTGGAAAGGAATGAGAGTAGACCACACCAATATTTAACTATGACTCAAAACAATGTCTTGGATCAATCATATGCTTCCTCAATTAATTCTTAATCCTTCATATGAAGTGTAAACATCAGGTCGGCCAAACCTAATGAAAACACAAATGAACATTGAAGTACATTCTTCCCAATAAGAAGATAATACACAAACAACGTAACACACTTCATTATTCATGAGAACACATCTTATATAGCTTCAGATGCATCTGCATTATCTGCAACACCTTTAAACTTTGAACACTTCTCACCAGTCAAACCAAAGTGTATAGATACACACAATAATACTAAAACTCTCCTTCCGAAGCACTAGACCACAAAAACCTTTTCCAGAACACAGGGAACATGATTACAAAACATATTCTAGATCCACAAGACCTTAACTAAAATAGCGGAGGACTGCAAAGCAAAGACATTTCTCGCAGTCTAAAAACAAACAGCTCTGTCAAACCAATTCACATACTAGTGAACACAACTTTCACTCTCCATCAAACCAAAAGCTACAAACTAGGAGATATCACCAATAGATGCCCATAAACAACCCTTCAGATCCGCACAAGCATAAGATCAACATAGAAGAAACATGGAGCAAATTTTGAACATAAACATAACTCTGACTTCACTCTTTATTAATTTTCTCAAACACACTTGGTAACCCATCATATCATCATATCTACAACATCATAAAGATAATTCCATGTACTCACAACATCTCAACTATACATGCATAATCTGCAACATCTTGTATTGTGTTGACATCAATGACAACATTAATGACAACACCACCAAACTTTCTCATACTTGCAACAATCTCTCCCTTTGTCATTGATGGCAACACATGATGTGAAAACCCATCAAAGACAACACTCTCCTTTGTATTCCAGATTAGACAACCTGCACAACATTCCTGTATTCTCAATATTTCGAGCAAAGACCTTTTCCTCTTCTACTGTTTTTCACATGACTCTCTCTCCCCCTTTGACATCAATGGAAAAGACCAAAAAATCTTATCAATCCCCCTTAGGAGTGCACTCATATTGCAACAATAAAACTTTCTACTCCCCTTGCAGAGTAGATCCATCCATCAGTCGAGACAAATGAAGAATCTTTAGATCCACTAGATTGATGCACCTCCATGTGCACCTAGTTCAAAGGGCCAATGACCCCCAACTTCACCCTAAGATACTCAAAAGTATCCTTTGGAAGATCCTTAGTGAATATATCTACAATTTGATCCTTTGTAGACACATACTCCAGCCTGACTTCATTCCCCAATACTTTTTCTCTCAAGAAATGATATCTGATAGATATTTTGTTCTTGAATGCATGATCGGATTCTTTGAAATGTTTACAGCACTTGTATTATCACGGAAGATAGGTATAGGCTCATCACATATTACTCCAATGTCCTTCAATGTTTGCTTCATCCAAAAAACTTGTGTGCAATAAGATGTTGCAGCAATATACTCTGCTTCTACAGTGGATAAAGAGGATTGAATCTTGTTTCTTACTTAACCATGAGACCAATCTTCCACCAAGAAATAAAGCACCTCCACTAGTATTTTTTCGGTCATCCACACAACTAGCCCAATTTGCATTGGTATAAGCACTTAAAGTGAAATTTGTATCCCTAGGATACCACAAGCCATAATCTAGAGTGCCTTTAAGATATCTTAATATCCTCTTCACAGCTGTAACATGTGCTTCTTTAGGTTCTGCTTGAAATTTGGCAACTAAACATACTATATACATGATGTCTGGTCTAGTAGCAGTAAGATACAATAGTCCACCAATCATAGATCTATGCTTGCTCTAATCAGCTTTAGTAGATTCATCATTTTTAATCAGCTTACATCCAGTCACCATAGGAGTACTAACCGGTTTGGAGTAATCCATTCCAAACTTCTTTAACAACTCTTTGACATATTTTGATTGTGAAATGAATATCCCCTTATCAGTTTAATTTACTTGAAAACCAAGAAAAAAATTCAACTACCAATCATGGACATTTAAAATTCTTTTTGCATTTCTTCTTCAAATCTCTTACACATACCTTCATTTCCTCCAAAGATGATATCATCAACATATACTACCACTATCAACATTTTGTTTGCTTCCATCTTGAAATAAATATTGTTGTCTACATAGCCCTTATTAAACTTTTACTATGTCAAATATATGTCCAAAATTTAGCATACCATGGTCTAAGAGCTTGTTTCAATCCATACAATGTCTTTTTCAACTTACAAACCATATCCAGTTTATTTGATAACTGAAATCCTTCAGGTTGTTCCATGTACATCTCTTCTTCTAGTTCTCCATTCATAAATGCAAACTTGACATCCATCTGATATACCTTGAAATCCTTGTGGGTAGAAATGCCAAAAACATCTAAATGGCCTCCATTCTTACCACCGGGGAAAATGTCTCTTCAAAGTATATTCCCTCAACTTGTGAGTATCCCTTGCATACAAGTCTTGTTTTTTTTCTTACAACTTCACCATTCTCATTCAACTTATTCTTGAACACCCACTTCAAATCAATTACATTCTTATTCACAGGTCTAGGAACCAGTTCCCATGTTTGATTCTTCTCTATTTGCTGCAACTCTTCTTTCATAGCTCTAACCCAACTCTCATCTTCATATGCTTCATATGCAGAATTAGGTTTTATTTTAGAAAGTAAACACAGATTTACCATAGCTACTACTTTACTTCTTATCTTCACACCTTCACTCTTATCTCCAATTATTTGTTCCTCCAAATGATTCTTCTGTACATACTTAGGAGTCTTAGGAACAAGTTTTGGTTCTTCTTCTTCAATCTATTCTTCTTCCTCTTTCTTATTCTCTTCAGATACCGGTCTGCAGATAGGATCGTCTGGTTCAACTTCACTTATCTCAACAGGTCTATGCATACCCTCATCAACCTTCACATTAGCACTCTCAACAATCTTCATCAATCTTTTATTAAAGCATCTATATGCTTTGTTGGTAGTTGAGTATCCAAGAAAAATCCCCTCATCACATCTAGTATGAAAGGTAGTAACCAAAGAACCTTCCATCTTCTAAGTTCTTCTAGTTCCATTCTTCCAACTTCTAGCTTCACTTCTTCTACCATCTTGCTTCTGCTTGCACAGCTCCATTTCTTGCCATAATAGTATTTTCTCAAGCTCTTACAATACCCTCTACAACACTTTTGGTTCTTGCAGCTATCTTGCTCTCCCTCTTTGCATCTCCTTTGGCTCTTGTAGCTTCATCTCCTTCATTTCATGCTTGTGAGCATCTTGGAATTCCATATCCCCTACCATTTGCATCCTTACGTCATGATGCGGGTTCTCCTCCTTGAGCAGGCATTGCTTTTATCACTCCTACTTCATGGTGCAAGTTCTACTCCTAAGTGGGTTTTGCTTTCACCACATGCTTTTCCCATTTCAGTTAATCTCTTTCTCTCTATCTTCTTGGTTATCTGTGGAGGTGGGAACACCAAAACGGGGGTTTGACTAAGGCAAACCCGTATACAGCCCCAACACTTTATCTAGATATCAAACTTGCAGGTATTGAAGATATTTACATATGGGAGGCTTCATCACTTGCGCGGTTGTGAGCATCTTCTTTCCTTTATTTCTCCTCTTTATCATTTACCTTGATTTATTTTCATTTCTATCACTTTTTATTACTTTATCACATTCTATAATTTCTCAATAATCAGAGTAGTAGTCATTTAGCCATTTTCTATGATAAATCACTCTCTAGTCTGTACAAGACGCCAGCACACCGTGTTGCTATCTGTATCTTGTGTTGACGTCCTTTGGCCAAGAGCTTGTCAGTTTGTCCAGAAAATCTATGTGATTTGTAGACTCTTTTAGATTTTGAAACTCTCGCCACTATTTCATTGAGGTAGTTTAGGGCAGTTCACCCCGTGAGGCTCTCTGAATGAAGAGAACTCATGAGTAGTGAATCCCTCTCTTCTATAGTATCAAAGCCAAGGAAATCAAACAAAGATAACTAGATTCGATTTATATCAAATATCATGCAACTACGTAGCTTTGCTTTATATTATTCGACAAGGGGAATTGCAATTTGACATTAAATTTTATTCACATATAAAAGATACATTTACATGCCTGCAAGATTAGAGAATACAAAGGCCAATGAAGATCTCAGAGAGCCTCAATAGATACCCAAATAAGAGAAACACACAACCAAGCTACCTCCACTAAGACTGATCAAAAAGACATTGTCGAGTCTTCAATGTCTTCAAGCAACAAAGATTATGAAGCAATACAACTCACTTAATCGCACAACCCCAATATTATCTCAAGCTAAATTCAAAGTAGGTCGATATATTTTAGAGTTTAGGAAAAGAGGAATCTAAGAAATGTTATGATGGCAACAAGCAATTGAAAATATATTCTTAATGGAAAAAGAGGTGAGCTACAATTGCAAGAATAGGATGATATAAAAATCATAAGCTTGGCTCGATTAGAGAAGGTGAGCTGATGTATACTCATGAAAAGAGATAACATGAAAGTCCAGAAAGTAGAAAATTGCTTGATCAACCAACCCCTGAGGAAAAAAACCAAAATCCCAAACTAATGAGAGGCTCCTTCCAACGCCAAAGACCAAGATTTACATTCAAGCCTGACTCTTCATTTTCCTTCTTGAACGTTTTGGAAGGAAATGGGCAAGGTGGGAAAGAAGTTACCACCTTTCTCACCAACACCCAAAATATTCTCTTAATTTAGATTTATATTATTTGAATTATAATATTCCCTTGGCTAGGAGGTTAGCACTCAATTTAAAATATTTCAAGACCTTAATTCCCAAGGGAGATAAGATGAAACACAAAATGAACTTGGCTTATTAGATCAATTATTTAATTAATGAAATGTGGCCAAGGTAACGATTAATCTACACCATCATATTCTGACTCATGGCAAGACAATAATTTTTTATCCTCTGTTAACCACAACCTCTCCTTGATGATATTTCATTCTCCATTGTGGTGTAGGTAGTCTTGCATCCACTGACAAGTATTATGGTTAGATCATTCTCAACGGCTGTATAAATATTCAATTATAATTTCATAAACACATTCAATTTCACGTGAACAAGAAAATCACTTGCATATTAAAATATCATTTACATTACAATTGCAATAAATAAAACAACTATTTCATTCTCAATTTCACATTCACATGAAAACAGTTACTTGCAACTAACATTGCATTCGAGATACATAACTAAACACATATTCTCAATGTAAGGGATGTAACAGATGTGATCCTCAATCTATAATTTGAGTTCTTAGAGACCTTGTCGACCAAGAAAGGGAAGGTGGTGACCCCAGTGTGCACAAGAAACAATAGGACAACAAAGAGAAAAAATCCAAAAGCCTTATTCCTCCCCCAATTGTGGGTGAGGTTATTCACATATCTGATCCTGAGGGGATGGAGAAAGTGGTTGTGGGGACTACTCTTTATGATGCCAAAGGTTCTAGGGGTCACAAGTCTGCTAGACTTGCCAAAACCATATCTTCGAGGACCCTAATATTACCAAAGGAAAACAGATTTGGAAGGTGTATGATGAGGCTCAGTCTAAGGAAGAGGAGTTTCTTCCTCAAACTATGGAGGGTTCGGAGGATGATGACTCAAAGAACAATTCCAATGAGATGCAGGGTGATGATAATTTTGAGGAACAGGTTGGAAATGACAAAGGTGTTGAGGTTGATGTGGACTATGACCAGAATGTTGATGTGCTTCTGAAGGAGGATTTTTTGACCCCTCCCTATCTTGGAACCTAGGAGACCACAAACAAAATTGAGGATAATTTCCCTCCTTCAATTGTGCTTTTAACCAAAAAGTAGTAAAGGTTAAAGTAATATTAATGCTTTAGAAGATTTATAGAGTAACTTTACACCACTGATAAATTTTCATACCACTTTAGAAAACAAAATATCCATGAAACCAATTAGAATACATGCTAATTTAAGTTCCAAAGAATATAAACAAATTAATTTGTTGACTTATAGATAATTTTCAAATTGGGGAGATTGAACACTTAAAATTGTTCTTACACTTGCACATATGAATATAATAATAGACAAACCAATTATAACGCATAGATCATAATAGTTTCTTTTCAAATGTCCAAAATTGTATGCTCACATACCTACAACAACTTCTCAAAATTAAAAAAACTTGTTCTTTCTTGTTTTTAGCCTTCTATTACCTTTTCAAATAATTCTAAGAGTCCCCTTCAAAACTTCATGTCTAATATATATATAAACATATGAGAGTAACTGCTTCTTGAAAATAACTGAATCTTGGAGGTTAAAGAATCCTTTAAAATTTTGGAAACTTTAATGCCCTTACAAAATAAATTATATATCATTAAATAACAATAAATATTATTATTGAGGTGGTACAATGTTGGAAACTTCGTCATTCTTATTTTCTTGTGATGGTTGAGCCGATTGCATGACACATTTAGCTTTGTATGCCTAGAAAGATTTAACAATTGGTGGCATTTCATTGTATTGAGGAATGATGAAATTTTTAGTTCTTAGCTTCTATAGTGATTTGTTCCCTTGAATTAGATCCACTTTTCTAGAAAAGGTTGTCATGTGTCCAATATATTGGGACAAGGCAAAGTCAATGCTACTCAATTTTCTCATATTTTCAATATTGAAATATTATTTATCAAACAAACTTTGAATTGTTTCTTTAAGACTATTCTTCAATGTTTATGTATCTCCATCCAGAGAAACATCCTTCTTTCAAAGATGCACATTGATAGTGGAGAGATCCTTTTGAATGTCAGATCTATTTTTTTTTTGGTTCACAAGATGTGGGGTAAGGGCCCCCTCCCATTTTATTAAAACATGGAGAAAAATAAAGAACCGGAAGTGTGCCAAGCAGGGTGCAAAGAGAAGACAAGAACCCAAAACAGAGTAGCTCCAAAAAGGAAAGAAACCTAGCAGAAAATAAAAAGAGAGAAAAACTAAACTATCTCACAAACTAAGCATAAAAGAAACATCACCAATTTGGCTAAACAAGCCAAACAAAACTAAGATTTCCTAAGGAGAGCATCCATAGTCCATTGGGATCCCTCATCCACTGCTTCCCTACCTTCGATATGAAGTTTTTCAGCATTTGATTTTTGCCCCTTCCTCTTTGAGGGACCACAGTTGGGTTTGATTTTGCTACACACAGTTTGCATAATCGAGCATTTCCTTGGAGGAGCAAGAACAAAATCAAACTCAAACTGATCTGATGAAACATCATCCAAGTCCTCAATGAATGGACAGGTGCCCTCAAAGATAGAATCACCATCCTACTCAAATGAATCAAACTCTAAGTTATCAATGACAAGATCCTTAGAAGGAGAGGGGTCCAAAGGTGACACTATCTTAGTACTAGGAACTTCTTGAGATTCATTTTTTTCCATGATTATGCTAGATAAAATCTACATCTAGAGACTTGAATTTCTTTACCCATTTCTTGAAACTAATTTTTTTGGAATCCATCATTCTTGGAGAAGTGCAAGCACCGATATTATGACCCAGCTGATTGCAATGAAAGCACCGAAAAGGAATGCCTTCAAAATTGAGGAATTGAATCCAAGTGTCAAAGGAGGGATGAATACAAACAAAATGAGGTAAGGGCTTAGAGATTTCCACCAAATCCAAACCCTTATGAACCTATGTGGTGCAGCCAACTTAGCCGAATCATGTCTAACATAAACACCCACAAGATTGATTAGATTTTTGATAATATCAAGATCATGTAGAATCAAAAGGCTATAAAGCCTGATCCGAAGGGGAATCTAAAAAAATTTAGTAGTGTTAGGATCAAAGAAAGGGGACCAAGGTGTAACATAGATACCCATATTACCAAAAAAACAAGGCCCATTCTAAACCACAAAGTTGCAATCAAAAACATAGCAGAAGTGAATCAAGAAGAAACCAAAATCCATAGGCTCAATGGAAGGAAGAGATAGTTCACTCCAATAAGATTTAACCCACTCCAAAACCTGATTGAAGGAGAGGCACTTCCTTGGAAATCTGACTATGAGAGAGCGACAACCCATATCAGCAGTCGCCACATCAACACTAGAATCAAAGATGAGAAGATTCATAGGCTCATTAGAGAAAACCAATACTAAATCTCCAACCAAAATAGGGACAAAAATAGGATTTGAGGTAAGCAGCTCTAAAGATGCCAAAGGAGAAGATGACAGAGATCTAGTCGGCAAAGGGTGTTCTTGTAGACATCAAAAAATTGTCCTCTTACAACACTTGTCTCGACATTACATCATTTAGGCATCTTGTAGCATGCTTTGCCCTAGGTACCCATGTCATCATCTATTTAATTAAATAAATTTTATTTATTTAATTAAATTCATAATCATTTCCATCCATTCCTCTAATGTTAATTAAATAATTTATATTATTTAATTAATTAAATCATTTCCATCCATTCCTCTAATGTTAATTAAATAATTTATATTATTTAATTAATTAAATCATTTCTATCAATTCTTCTAATATTAATTAAATAATTTTATTATTTAATTAATGAAATCATAAATTCAACGTTAATTAAATAAATCCAAAATTTATTTAATTAATAAAATCCTAAAAAGATCTCGCTTTCTTTCCAAAACTGAACTCGTGCATCTAATTAATTTATTTAATTAGATAATTCATCAATTATCCTTTCTCATCTTTTTTCAGGATTTTTCCCTTTAAAAGAGAATCAAAATCTTTCTATCTTTTTGAAATTTTATCTCATCTCGTCATATTTCCTCTTTTGTCAAAAATCAAATCCTTATTGAATCTTGTCAAATCTTATCTCTGTTCAAATCAAAAATCTATAAATCAAACCTTTCACAAGCCATTTGGATCGGATCTTCTTCAGACATCCTCATTTTGCCAAAATCATTCCTCCATCTTTAATTTGTTTCTATCATTCTCCATTTGTCATCATATCAAGTCGTTATGCTGCAATAGTGAGCAATCAACATTCCTCCTCTATTGTCAACCCTTCAAAATCTTGCATCCTTGTGCAGGTGGAGAAGAGCAATGGAGATAAATCGAGTTGGCGCGAAGATTGGTTTGCATATGTGCTTCGTATTGTGATTTCCTTGTTATTTCGTACTGTATTGTGCTTGATAGGGTTTAGTCATTTTATTGTTTTTAATGATCTAAATCTGATTGATTATCTCCCTATCTACATTTTGGCACCCACCGTGGGGCACGAACCCACAACCTTCTGAGGTAATCATACATTTTGTAGATTTTTCTTCTAAAATTTTGCATTTTCTAACCCTAGTTTTGTCAAGTTTTGAGAGTAAATTGTTGCAGACTTTGGCATCATTGGCAGCGTACTTGGTTGGAGATTTTGATTCCATGGATCATTTTTGTATTCGGTGGTATGGATACTTTATGAATCGCTAGCACACATTCATTCTTGATTGTCTTGGCTTTCATCATAAATGGTCTGTGTCATCCTTCAATTTCCATCACCTTCGTTCTCCCCCGTTTGACCCTCAAAGTCCCCTTTGGCCGTCGGATAGACCTCACTCACAATGAGGAAAGCCACTAAGACTTTCACCGACCTTTGTTCCAAACTACCCCCTAGACTATGACCTTCAAAATCCTCTGCAGGTATTATCACCAATCGCCATCATTGTTCAAGGTTTTTGTCATAGTCCTTACTTTTATTGCCTCCACAAATCTTCTTCCGTAGAAACTTTTAATAATTTCTGCTAGTTCTATATTCCTCCGGTCATTTTTCACCATCGTACCTTTCTTCATCCTCAACCAGTCCTTGCGCATCTCTATCAGCATACTTGATTTGAGCACATTTATTCCAGATTTCATTTTTATCCTTTGGCAACTATTTTTGTTCATCCTCCATCTGCGTGGGCACAAAATATTCCTTACATCCCCTTCTCTTTGGGTGTCGCGAACCTATCTCAATGAAAAATCCTCGCGTGGTCTGGGGGAAATCAAAGCACTTAATATTGTGCCCCGCCCATACATTGTCGCCATTATCCAACCTAGTGTCTCCCCTTTATGCATTCATCAGTGACTATCAGAGGTCCAATCGACATCTGGCATATTTGCAGTTGGGTACTTTGTCATCGAATCTCCTTCGGCGGGCCTATTAAATCGCTATGAATCAACTCTGTGTCGGCATTTAATTCTCATATCTACATCAAGCGGCATATTTCTCCATCAATCCTTATTTTCTACTAGCCCATGTTTCTTCGCTTCATCCAATTCTTTTCTACATTTATATCGGCCATCGTCGCTTGTTCCTGTCACCATCGATTGTCTCTTCACATATTTTGGTCACTGAGATTCGGCATTCTTCATCTCTGTGATATGATAGCATCAAGCAAATTTCACAATGATCAACATACAGCGCTATCTTCTTTAATTAGAGTGGTTTAAATTAGACTCTATTTAATTTAGCTTTCGGTTCATTTCAGATTGCATTTAAATTAGGTTTTGATTTAGTTTTAATTTAAACGTAGATTTAGTTTAGTTTTTTTTGCTTTCAGTTTTTTAAACTTAGATTTTTATTAGTTTTTTTTTAAATTAGATTTTAATTAAAATGGTTAATTAGAAGATTAATTAGATTTTTAAGTAGATTTTTTTAAAATTAGATTTTAATTAGACTTTTTAATTAGAAGATATTTAGATTTTTTTAGATTTTTAAGTAAATTTTTTTAATTAATTTTTTTAAGTGGATTTTTTAGATTTTTAAGTAGATTTTTTTAATTAGATTTTAATTAGAATTTTAATTAGAAGATATTTAGATTTTAGATTTTTAAGTAATTTTTTAATTAGATTTTTAAGTAAATTTTTTAGATTTTTAAATAGATTTCTTTTAATTAGATTTTAATTAGATTTTTTTTTAATTAATTTTTTTTAATTAGATTTTTATTGGAATTCATTTTTTTCACATAGCTTTCTTTTATGCAAGTTACTTGGTTTTTCTCGATTTTGTGGCTTGTAGGGGGGATCTGAGGAGTTGGATCAACATTGGCATCAATCATACACATCACATTAGAATGCAAATAATCAGGTGCATACATTCTAATCTTTCATTTCTCATTGATCATTGCTTGTCACACATTTCAATTTGGGGCATAAAATCAATCTTGTTTGATCACATATTTGAAATTGGGCTTAAAACGAATTTTTTCTTCAATCACACATTTTGATTTGGGATCTAAAAAGAACAAGTGCTTCATTTCTTTCTTGCACACATTTCCTTTCTAAGGGTCAATTAACAACTGTGAGTGTGAATCAAGTGTGTGTGTAATCAAAAACACCTCACTTGGTTTGCTTTTGTCAAACCCTTTCTAGGAGGCCTACTAGGGGATTTCATCACCCCTAGGGACGACCTCAATTGAAGTGTGAATCGAAAGACACGCTTGTTTGGGAGTTAAAATCTTGTCACTCTAAGCTAAGCCCCAAAGAACTTTATACCTTTGGGAAGTGAAGGTGAAGAGTGGGTTACCCCTTTCTCCCGGCTGTGTGGTAGGATTTTGCTTTCAAATCATCCTTAGTCAACCTTGTGCAGACTAGCTTGAGACCTAATTGGCCATACCCCACTTGACTAGTCATAGGTCTTGTTGATGTGTCTTCCATGTTTGCTTGTTTAATAATCATCATTACATTCTTCAAATTTCAAAATTCAAACTTGCTTATGTGTCTTGCGTGAGTGATTTATGTGTGTACATGTGTGATCATTCATTTAAACATTTCCAAATCAAGCTAAACACCAAACACATAAAGACAAGTCACTCTACATGTTCTTCCAACATAGTCGCATCCTATCCATTTCATCCTAATCAATCAAGTCATCCAATCTAATCATTCCACATCATCACCATCACCAACAAAGTCCTAGTCACCACTTTTCAAAATGGTCATAATCATAAACAAGCCCAATCCTAATCATAAGCCCAAAATCATAATCCAAGGGGGCTATCCCTCTAGGCCTAATCATGAGACAAAACCTAAGCCCGAGCTCATAATTCAAGGAGTCCCTTTCTATAGTTCAAATAATGAAACAAAACCAAAACCTAAAATTATACTTCGAGGGGCTCCTCCTACCACCTCTAATGATGACATGAACTATGTTGCACACTTTGAAGAACAAATTGATATGCAAGAGATTACACACATGTGTGACACTATGCCCACATTCAAACACAAAGCCATAGCATCCCAACTTCAAAACCTCCTTCAAACACTTCCCAAAATACCCCAACCCCTAGACCACCAAACCATACAAAGCCTTCAAACCATCCTCCAAAATTTTCAACAAATTAAATCACCTCAAATCCAACACCTCCTAGCTCAAGCTAATCATTTCATTTCCACTTGCCAAATTCAACAACCACAACATCATCCCCTATCCATTCATTATCAACAAATGCCACCTCAACCTAATGTGTTATCTGCTTCCACCTCATACCAATCTAATCCATCCACTTCTTCGCATGTCAATGCCACATCAACCTATCAAGCCACATCAAGACAAACACATGTGACTTTAAGTTCTACCTTGCAACAAGGCCAAACTTCCTCATGTTCTAATGCAACCATTGATAAGGGGCATACCAATCTAGCACATGCACCCTATAACTTTATCATACCATCATCCAATCAAAACCAAAACCCTAATCCAACACCTTCCACCCATACACCTACAAAGGATGTCACCCAAGGGCTACTAGCAAGGAATCAAACATCACCATGTCATCCAACTCATATTCTTGAACATACAAAAGAGTCATCAAACATCATGCCAAGTCCTTCAAGCCAACCATGTCATCCACAACCCCTTGAGCCAATTAAGAGTCTCTGCTCGTAAGTCCAAGTCACCTTCTATCATACTCCTATGTTGTTGACCATCAAGAACATGACAAGTCTCTCCATGAGAAATCTCCTTCCACCTCCATTCCAATAAGTCATGAGGTATTTCAAGAGCACAATCCTAAACATGTGGAAACATTACCCCCTCATCCACATAAAGATCAACACATTCCCAATGATTCCATTCATAACATACCTAATATTGTTCATGATCAATCTTCCATCTTTGATCAAGACCCCTTTTATGATCAAGAAGACCATGATGATCCTCTTAGCCAACTTTATGCATTCCATGGTCAAAATCTTGCCACCTCACCCATCCATGATATACAAACATCCACTTCCCATGATGAGACATATTCCTCCCTAACACACATAGAAGATCAAACAAATACCTTGGATCTAAGTGAACACAATGTTAATCAAGATCCTAACAATCCTCCATCACCCACTATAGACCCCATTGCAAGTCCTCCATCCTATCCTATTGGTCTCTCCACCCTCATTCATGAATTTTCCTCCTTAGAACAACAACAACCATTATCTTCTCCATCCAATAAGGAACTCATGTCTAGTGTTTTACCTACACCTAGTCCCATTATCCATTGCACACTCCAAAATATGAACCACCAAGGTAAAGGTCTAGACCTTCATGAACAAGGTATTTTGGAGCCCATCCATGTCAAAGTCCCTCCACGCTCTTATGGCCTTCGACATACAACCCAAGGACAACAACCTAAAGATGTCGGTACTTCCTCCATGCATCCCAAGTCCACCTCCTTTCATCATAAATCCTATTGTATTCCTAAAACATATGTTGCCACCCCCCTCCATCATCCTACAAATGTCAAAAGCATGTGACCATACACCTTCCACCCTCAAATCTACAACCATTGCTTCCAACTCCTAATATCCCTCCATCTAATCTAATTCCACTTCTCCCAAAACCTAATATCCCCATTATCCAATCCCCTTATCTCTCCATCCATAAATACCCTAACATTCCTAATCATGGCCAAAAAATGCACACATTGTATAAACATGAAGCTTCTACCCATTCCACCATACCCATGGGATTCAAACACAAGAATTTCAATGCCTCTACCTATAAAGTAAAAATTCCTAAGGGTTCTCATGCCTTAGGACATCAATACAAAAATTCAAAGCCAAGTACATATAAAAAGCTATATAAGCCCATACCTCCAAAATAAAAGTCTAAAAACAAAATGGTTTGGGTACCTAGGCAAAAAAAAATCAAGTCAAACGAGGCATTCACATCACAAAAATCCCAATCATCCACTTCCATCCCACATTCTCATTCCATTAAAAAGTCTCAAATTCCTAAAACCCACAAGCAAAATAAAAATCATAAAAATACTAAGTCTATGTGGGTACCAAAAGCACTACACCCTCCACCTCCTAAGAAAACATTTCCATTGCTTTCTACACCCCATCCACATTAGAAGCTTCAACGTTCATCATAGTGTGTGCAACCATTGGTCATGGTTCCCTTCCATTTCACAACAATTCCACATACCTCCATCTCCCCATCCTTCACGCATTATCCTACATATCTCAGCCAACATCTTCCTATGGTCCATGCTTTTGCATAAACCTTTCATCCATCCTTTTGCACAAGTCCTATTCAATTCACATCATCATCCACTATTCCCCATCCATTCTTACATAAGACCATCATAATCCATTATCTACCTACTCCATTTCTCTTTCATGTCATCCCTTACCAACATCTATGAGCATAATGACATTTGACATGGTCAATGCAATGACATCCATATCTAGTGGGACTATCACCTTTCACGGAACTTGACACTTGAGTCCATCCTATCCATATTCGCCTTCTCCTATCAAAAAATTCAAAATAAACAAAAAGAAAAGAGAAATCCCTTCGTCCAACGATGAAAACTTGGTAAACAGGCACCCTAGATAAGTACCATGATGAAAACCTAGCAAATAGGCGTCATGTGTAGGTTGATCTTCTATGTCACTTACACTTGGTGGCACAATGTCTTATCTATCCAACCTATCATTTTCATGTCATATCATTTCCATCTTACCTGCCACCTTTAGCCATCATATTGCGTCTATTCATACATACCTATCATATTGAGTCCATTCATCCACCATTCTCCTTTTGATCTTGATGAAGACATAGGGGAAAATTGTTGAAACGTGCTTTGGATATCTTTTGACATACCTCATCTTTCAAAACCAAGCCTATCATTATCCTATTGTCATAACCTTTGTCATGAAATATCCTAAGTATTGTACCTAGAATGGGGCATGTTATTCCTATGCGACATAGTCTTTAGAAATCACATCCTTTCTCTCCTATGATGCATACATCCATTCCTTTCACTATGACCTATCCTTTATATCCACCCATCTATCATGCGCCTTTATCCCATCACCCACCCTTTCATCCATCAATCCCATCTATCTCCTTGCACCTAGACTTGGTTTTCCCCTTGTCATTGGTCTCTAGCACAAAGGCTACTCAAATTTTCATTCTTTGACACCTCAAAACATTTCAAAAAGTCCAAAAAAAATAAAAACATTTCAAAAGTCCAAAAAAAATAAAAACATCTCAAAAGTCCAAAAAAATCAAAACATTTCAAAAGTCCAAACAAAATCAAAACATCTCAAACTCCAAAAAATCAAAACATTTCAAAATCCAAAAAAATAAAACATTTCAAAAGTCAAAAAATCAAAATATTTCAAAAATCCAAAAAAATAAAAATATCCCCAAAAATACAAAAAAATCAAATATCCAACAAAAATTCAAGCAATAAAATCAATCCATCTAATTACTTCTTCCAATTTCATCGATTCAATCCATCACCTCAATCCAATCATTCAACCATTCAACCAAATCAATCATCTTCATCAAAAACCATTTCATCCAATCAACTCAATCGAATCAATCCAAGCAATAATCCAAATACAAGTCAATCCTTAATCCATACCAATCAAGTCAATTAATCTTGTCAAATTATCCAATCACATACTTTGGTCTTGATCCTAATCTTGTCATAAACCAAATCAACCAAACAGTCAATCAATTATCATCATCCTTATGTTTCTCTAGGGACATGTAGCTCCCCACAATGACAACACTATCATCATCATCGATCAATCAATCAATCAACAGTTTACAGCTTGACAGGGGCAATACCTTTTTTTTTTGTATCATTTGTGCATGCTTGCTTGCTTGCTTGTGTGTGTTATCATTTTATCTTGCATTTGTATCAAATCCGTATCATTCTAGCTAATATTCATATCTTGTGTAGGTTGGAGTAGCTTTTTGCACTATCCTTTGCATCTAAGGTCATATCATACCTTTTGTGTATTAGGACTTTAATGCTCTAATTCTACTTCCTCATACGTCTAGACAAGGTTGTATTAAGCTAGGGCACGAGACACATTGTCACCTTGGTCCTTATATCTTGGTGCATAACATCTAGTGCTATATCAAACATCATGGTTGCTCACTTTCATCGCAGCATAACATATCATTCATCTCCTTCATCCAGTTTCTATCTTGCATTATTCGTCTTTTCCCTCCCTTTATCATTTCATTTCGAGAGCCTACCTGTGTTTGTTCAACCCACCTATCCTCTCGAGGGGGCATCATCATTCCATCATCATCCTATCTTTCTATCATTATCCATTTTCCTTTATCCATACCTTAACTTCTTTGAAATGATGTTACTCGACACAAATCTCATCATCCCGAACATCACTTCAAAGAGGGGCAAAATGTAGACATCAAAAAATTGTCCTCTTACAACACTTGTCTCGACATTACATCATTTAGGCATCTTGTAGCATGTGTTGCCCTAGGTACCCATGTCATCATCTATTTAATTAAATAAATTTTATTTATTTAATTAAATTCATAATCATTTCCATCCATTCCTCTAATGTTAATTAAATAATTTATATTATTTAATTAATTAAATCATTTCCATCCATTCCTCTAATGTTAATTAAATAATTTATATTATTTAATTAATTAAATCATTTCTATCAATTCTTCTAATATTAATTAAATAATTTTTATTATTTAATTAATGAAATCATAAATTCAACGTTAATTAAATAAATCCAAATTTTATTTAATTAATAAAATCCTAAAAAGATCTTCTCACTTCTTTCCAAAACTGAACTTGTGTGCATCTAATTAATTTATTTAATTAGATAATTCATCAATTATCCTTCTCATCTTTTTCAGGATTTATTCCCTTTAAAAGAGAATCAAAATCTTTCTATCTTTTTGAAATCTTATCTCATCTCATCATATTTCCTCTTTTGTCAAAAATCAAATCCTTATCGAATCTTGTCAAATCTTATCTCTATTCAAATCAAAAAATCTATAAATCAAACCTTTCACAAGCCATTTGGATCGGATCTTCTTCAGACATCCTCATTCTACCAAAATCATTCCTCCATCTTTCATCCATTTCTATCATTCTCCATTTGTCATCATATCAAGTCGTTACACTGCAATAGTGAGCAATCAACATTCCTCCTCTATTGTCAACCCTTAGAAATCTTGCATCCTTGTACAGGTGGAGAAAAGCAATGGAGATAAATCGAGTTGGTGTGGAGATTGGTTTGCATTTGTGCTTCGTATTGTGATTTTCTTGTGATTTCGTACTCTATTGTGCTTGATAGGGTTTAGTCATTTTCAACATGACAGAACCGCTCTCTAATCTGGAGGTTATCAAAAACCTCCTATTTTTTTGGTCATCACAAGGACAATTAATCAAACTCATACCAATGACTCATATCATGTGCTTTATCTATCAAGTGACCCATATCAAGTAACCCATATCAATGACTAATCCAGGTGGATCTTCTGAACCTGAAAATTAAACTATTCCCATTTCTCCCAGAAGTAATGTCATGGCGTAGAGCTCAGAATCTTGAATTCGGCGCAACTTGAACGGGCGAAAAAGGAGTCCGTTTGCTCAAGTTATGCGTAGTCAAAGTTGGGTCAACCCTTGGACCAGGAGGCCGTCAGAAGGAAAAAAATTTGATGGGCTCAAAACCAGTCAAAAGCGATGTCACTTTGAAGGGCTCGATGACACGAACCCAGCGATGTTCGTTTCATCGAAATTCGAGTCCGTATGTGTGAGATATCGCCGGTCAAACTTTGGTCAAAGGCCGGTCAACTCAGCTACCAAGGACAAGAAAATGGATGAAATTTTGACATCATAAAAAATGATCAAAGGTGGCATCATCGCGAAGGTCTCATCGTCATGATTCCAACAGCATTCGTTTCGCGCAAATCAAAGCTCGTATGTGCAAGATATGGCCAGTCAAAGTTTCAGTTGACCAAGGTACCATGTGGTATGGTTGCTGACGTCAACATGACATCATCATGCTAACTTGGCGGATAGGTCAAAATCTGACAAGTGGCAGTCTGTATGATGACATAAGCAATTGAGTTGGCAGTATGGTTGATGAGTTGGCAGGTGACGTGGACGAGACCCACAAATTGTATCCTAACACGTGGCATCTAACTCATAGTTGATGTGGCAGTCGTCGCTTCGCTGGCAGTTGAGGAGGCACCTAACAAGATGGTGATGCAGACGCCTCTGACGATTTAAATCTTGACACGTGGAACTTGGGTGCGAGCTTTTCCATCGGCGAATATTGTTGTTATAGTCAAAAGATTGCTAACGGGTTTTGAACTCTGAACCTTCGTGTGCCAAGCAACCTTACTCACCGTTAGACCAAACAGTTGGTCGTTGCCTAAATATGGATGTTGGTTCCTTTGTTTAGAAGTTTGTTTGTTAGGAGTGGTTGAAAAGAATGCCAACGGGATTTGAACTCTGATCGGTGGGGGAAACAAAAGACGAAGTCACCACGTGGGCACCGATAGCCTTCGGATTTCTGTTGGCACGGGTTCTATTTTGGTTAAGAGGTAGGCCAAGGCCTAACCAAATAACCTTAAATGGGTATTTAAATAAAATACAAACAAAACCCCAAAAACAAAATAAGCCCGAATAAACAAATAATAAGGGCTCAAACAAATTTATATTTGTTGTTTATTAATAAGGGGGTAATTGTTTGTTTTATGGGAAAAATTACAAATTGGTGGTTTTTAGCCCTATATGGGAACTTCAAGTATAAAAAGGGAGACTAGGAGACTCTTCCTCACTCATCCAACTCAATTCAACTCAATCATCACATTTGGAGTTGATCACTCTCCATCCCATTCTCTTAGTCTTTGAGAGGTTTTTTTTGTGAAAGAATTTTTAGAGGGAATTAGGAGAGTATTTGAGTTGTGATGGAGTGATGTTCTAATCTTGTAGTAGATCCTTTAGGCAGAGTCAGTTTTCTTACTCTTTGGTAATCATCCCTAGCCTTGAGAGCTTTTGAGAGGGGTGTGAGTGAGAGACTTTTTGTATGACTTTGTGGATAGGCTACAAGATATTGTAAAGCAGTGTTGTAAGAGGCTCCATTGGAGATTGTACTGCCGTTTCAGAACATTTCAATAGATTGGTCACTCGATTGAGCTCGACCCGGAGATGTAATCACGTTTGTGGCAAACTCCGTAATCAAATTGGTGTCTTCTTATCTCTCTCTTGGTTCTACGTTTTGAATTCTCTCTGATTAATGTTCCTGCTACTTCATTATTGATGTCTTTACGCCTTTGTTCATAATCACTTAACAATGTTTGTCATAGATCCCTTCCGCTTTACGGATCAATGACCCATATCAAGTGACCCATATCAGTTACCCATATCAGTGACCCATATCATACAATCAATCAAATAATGCAATTCATTGCTACATCTATCTATCTGCATATCAAATCAAGCTACTCTATCATCATTTACTATTTGATTTCTATCACAGAAAAGAAATTTATCAGTCGTCATATCAAGCATATACTCTTTGTTTTTCATTCATATGAAGCAAAGTTATCAGAAAATCAGTCCATTCATTTACTCTTTGTTTTTCATCTATGAGAAGCAAAGTTATCAGACAATCATTCCATCCATCTACTCTTTGTTTTTCATTTTTTGGGACACAAAGTTATTAGTTATCTACTCTTTGTTTTCTATTCAAAAAAGCAAAGTTATCAATTAATCATCAGATGTTCTATCATTTCTATCCATATTAGCACGATGGCACAACTAATTTCTCTATCTACTGACCAAGGAAGCAATCAATGTTATTAGATTTCCACAATCCATAAGAATATCAGAAGCTATTTCTGGATTAGATTGTGTAAGCTTTTTTGGATCAACGTTTCGGATCAATCAAGGAAGCAATGTCAACCATCATTTTTCATCACAATACCATTCTGTCAGTCATTTCCCATATGCGCTAATCTGCGCCTCAGATGTCCTAAAACACATAAGTGCTTTAGTTTACCTCAAAAAAGCTAAAACCTCATATGCACAGTCTTGCACCCTAAAAACACTAAACTTTCCCCTATAAGCGCTAGAACCCTATATGCACGACAATACCCAACAGATGTGCAACTTCATACCCTACATGTGCAAATCCCTAAATGTGTGACTCTGTGCCCTGGATGCGCTAAAGTTTTCTACCCGAGTTCCTGACCTAAAAGTGCTAATCTACACTTCATATGCGCTGGAAAACAGGAAATTTCCCTACCCCTATATGCACTAAAGAACGCCCTATATGCGCTATAGAAATTTTCACAAAAGCGCTAAAACAGACTATCGTATGCGCTAAAACGGCATTTTTAAAACCTAAAACCACGCGAAAGACGTAAAAAAAATTGATCAAAATCACATCTCGCTATGTCACTATCAAAGCATCCAAATCACTGTAGCAAAAGAGTGAAAATGACTTCCACTTTCACCCCTTTTACCTTATATAGGTCATTTAAGGTGGGTTTTTGGTGGCATTTTATTCTTTTCACTTTATATTTTTCACTTGGGGCATCTTTTACATCACTTATCAAGAGCTAAATCACTAACTCCCCAGCAGAACATCATCCTCCGTGATTTACCTCCCGAGGGGGCATCATCAGCATCAGCATCAAAAACATATCAGGGGTAAAAAAAATATTTTCTCCGAAGCAATGCGTTTCACATATCACTTCAAAGAGGGGAAAAATGTATGTGCATAAAATTGGTCATATTTAATTAATCCTGACATTTAATTAAATATTTATTATTTAATTAATTTCTCTAAAGTCTTCTACATGTAATTAAATTTAATTAATTTAATTATATTGTTCATTCATTATTCTCCCACCATAATTAAATAAATTCATTTTATTTGATTATTTCACATATCTACTTGATTAAATTAAATAAATACATTTTATTTATTTAAGTTAATTATCATCTCTTAAATTTAATTAAATCTTTTTAATTAAATATCTCTTTGTCTATTTTAAACTTTCCTCTAATTAATTAAATACTTTTATTTAATTAATCTCGTAACACATGTCATTCCTTCAAATTTAATTAAATATTTTATTTAATTAAAGATCTTTTGCTTTCTTCAAATCATAATTAGATATTTCATTTAATTATGAAATCTTTTGATTTCCTCAAAATCTTAATTAAATATTTATTTAGTTAAGAAAAATCAACATGCACTCATAAATAAATAATTGAATTAGATAATTCATTATTTATCTTATCAGAGAATCTTTCCATTTTTCTTCTAAAAAAAAGATGATTTTTAATCATCTCATCTTATCTCTTCCATGAAAATGGAAAAATCTTGCTTTACTCATTTTCTTCTATTTTTCTCTTCAGTTTCATCCATCTTCAACCGTTCGATCTGTCAAGAATTATCACAGTTGTTGGTCAATTTAGCCAATCATAATCCTCAAAAAACTCTATAAATACAGGTGCAAATCCAAGCATTGGTTACAACACACGACGAACACACGAACATATACACAATCATGCTTGCATTCTTGCACTTTAGCATTTCATTAATATTTGTATCTTAGCATAATCTTGCATGTAGCATAATATGCATTTCATTTATATCTCATTCTTCAATTGTCCATTTTATTGAGCTTGATCTATTGAGTCTGAGAGCAACTGGAAACAACAAAACGCTGGAGATATAGAGAAATAAGATGACTTCAAGGAAGCTACCATTTATAGTTTATTTATTCTGTTTTTCTTTCAGTTTCTTCGATCTAATGTTTTATTGATATGTGTTTGAATTCATTTATAATTGATCATATTTTCATACACACAGTTCCTTTTTTATTTTCTCTAAATAAAAAGTATTGCATGTATAGAATGGATTCAACCTATTTTTACATACCAAGAGGGCATCCAAATCCAAAATAGGGGAGACTGTTGTCGGGGAAGGAATAGGCACAAACGGAAGGCCATCCGCAGATAAAGCCAAATCCACCCCAAGGGGATCGAAATGGGCAGGAATCACACTCACGACAGGTTGAGAAGATTGAGGTTTTCAGTAAAGCACAGGGAATATCTATCCCTACCTTCCCTGGGATCATCTTCCCCATCAGAGAGCCACAATTGAGCAGCACGACTCTTCCCTCTCCTCATACTGGAAACTTAGCTTTAGTCCAAGCCCCAACACCATTGCTCTATGCACTACGTGCCCTGCGTAGGCCACCTCCCATGTACGGATCTATCCCACCATCTCACTCTAACCCTCGCATATTGCAATGCTAGGGATCTCAATATTATCTCTAGTTGGTAACTCAAATTTCAGCTCTATTTAATTACATTCCTTAAGAAACTTGGTTTTCTCCAAAGTTTTTTGTTTTAAGAATGAAAATTTCCATTCTATTCTCTTTTTCCACATGAAAGATCGATTATAATTGATATTAGAAAATATATTTTTGGCTACTAACTTCTCTAATCCTAGATCGATTATTTCTTTTAGGTCATTATTAGCCTCCTAGAAGATAGATTCCTCATGCTTAGTCATCGCAATTTCACTGTAAATTTCTTTCCTCATATCTCAATGTCTTCACAATTTTTCTTCATCTCTCCAATGAATTTAGTTCCCCTCACCATGATATCTTAGTCCAATATTCAATGACCTTTCCACAAGATTTATAAGTGTGGACTTTATTGATTACCTCCTTTCCACTAGTTCAACTAGGATCAAAAGTGACTTTAATCTTACTAGTGGGGTGAGCTAAGAAATCAATGAGAGATTTCAAACAATTGGTCAAAGCATTAATCTATTGTTTCAATTGATCTTTGGTTTGTTTATCCTTCTCTTATCTTTCCACTAGCTGGTAGATGACACTTGAAAATAATGGACATCCCCATCTCTCGTAGAAAGTGACAAATTAATCTTAGCTATATTGAAATCTCTCATAGCCATCTGACTAGCGTCCTTCTGTGTAGAGGGATGAGCAACCTCAACATACATATTTCTAGAGGAGGAATCATTCAACAATCTGGAAGTAGTCTTAGGATTTTTAAGCTGGGAGTTTCTTTGGAGCAATTGAGTGATGATATCCTTATTTGGGATGCAAAGTTTAACAACTTTTATTTTCCTTGTCAAAGATTGCTCTAACCATGAAACAAAAGGGGATGCAAAGAAGTTTGTACTCTCTAGAGAGGAAAATTGGAGGGATCTTCTTAAAGGTGTAGTATCAAATACCCAAACCTCTATAGAGGAAGATGGGTTTGTTTCAACTTGTATAGAAGGGTTTTAAGATAGATTGGGAGGAAAAGAAACTGAAGAAGAAGAAGAAGAAGAAGAAGAAATACTTACTTGAGATGGGGATGAAGATATGTGAATAGAATTTTCATCTCCCAATTCTTCTATCACAGGGTTTAATCTTTCTTTATATTTCTCCTTTTGATTTGTCTCTCTTGTAGATCCTTCACAAGTCTTTTCCAAAATCCTTCTTTCTAATGGGTCTTCACCATCATCCCCGCCACCACTAGAGGTTGACTATTATGTTGTTGATGTCGTTGGCCAAGGGGATGAGGACCTCCTTTGGCTACTCTTTGTTTTTTCTATAGTCTTCCTAGTTTGTTGAGGACTAGGATTATGTTTCTCTATTTCTTCTTCATTACCCATTCTTTAGTTCTTTTGAATACCACTACAATTTTAGCCTTGATTGTTTCAATTTCTTTAATGCTCCAATCTATTGGTAGAATGGGTTGAGTTTGTATATGTTAAGTAAAAATGGGATCGACCAGGTCTAATTCATTATCCTCAAGATCTTGGATATCTCAATTTAATTTGAAGGTCATGTGATTTTCCTCAAGGACAATCTCATCCATCCTCTTTTCCTCACTTCAAATTCATCGGTGCAATTTTCCCAATAGTCTTTTAGCTTTGGAATGTGATTGAAATTGGGTCCCAATTGTAGATTATTTCTAATAAATTGTTTGTTGTTGAAACGAAATCTTCATTCATAAAATTACATTGTATACTTAACAAGATCTTTTGGCACACAAATGGAGAAAATGTTGGCAAGGGTTGTGGAATTTAGTTTTATATCTATAAACAACATTATCTTGAAATTTTTTCACACCTTTTCAACAAATGCATTTAAAAAATCCATAGGCCTAGCCATGTCGTAACATCTAGTAGAAATCCTCTTTTCTTTATTCTTTGATGAATTCCCACAATTCATGACAAAGCCTCCATCTTTATGTAGAACAATGTGTTGGAAAAAGAAGAAGTTATAAAACCTAAGAAATCCTTAACAAAACACATTTTTGGCCTTTTAGAAGCCAACTAAAATATATAAATTGTGAAAAAGTGAACATTTCACACTTTTACACTTTTTAAGAAATTTCTAGCTTATTAATGTCGCACTTTCAAGGTTTTTTAAACATGAACTAACTTCATGGGAAAATGCATTTCACATATTCAATGAGTTTTTGTAACGCCCCGCCATGCAACCCTAGGGGAAGTTGCAATTTACTACACAAACGAACTAATTTTTTTTTTTAAATAAGAACAATTAATATGGAAGTTCACTAACCATTGCCAACCAATCCCCTAAGGTTACGAGACTGAGTTACTTAAACCCAAACAAGAAATATGAATTATAACCATAACATTTAATTGTTTAACAAATTAATGCACGTGCATTCCTTACATAATAATTTACATAAAAGAATATGAGATGCCACTTGATTCCACTAAAATAATTTACAACATGATTACAACACTCATTCCCCGAATGAGATAAATCCAATAAGCATGATTACATATTACAAATTCCACCTCGATAAAAAATGAGGGGTAGTAAAATACAAGATCAACTGAATGAATTAAGCAAGGAAAGAAACTGGATCCCACGAGCTCTCCAACTGGAAATCTCAACCACGCGAACAAGAAGATGAACCAACGGATTAAGGTGCACATTCCACCCAACCATGTGATACCCAAAGGCTCGCCCCCCATGCTAGGAAATAGTAACCAGGAATCCAACACAAGACCATCTACCTCAAGACACAGACTAATACATAACTAAACTGAAATAACTACAACCACAAAATCACTTAACACAAAGTTACAATGCTTCCAGAGAACAATGATCATGGACATCATCTGTACACCACACAATAACTGACTGATTGCTGACATAGGTAGAGTGTCATACATAAATTTCTATGAGTTACCCTAGTTCAACCTTCCTAGGCTATTGAACCCCCATCTTGGGTTACCCTGGCTTGCCTCTACCGGCCGCCAAACCCTCATGCAAAACTATCTGTCTCGTCTCATCTCGAGCCTTAGCAAACACATGCTTCATAAGAGAGGCATTCATTATCTTTATTAGTGTGAAAGTTCCTCATTAATTCTTTTAAATTATCACTTGATTAAACCCTAGGTGAGTTACCTTGGCACCCCTTAATGTGTCGAACCCCCACAAAGAGCCACTCTCCTAACGACAACACAACCACGATACAAAACCACAATCTAATGGGTAAACTAGATAGGACAACCTCTCTGATTCCAAGGAGGCAACAAACAAGGGAAACTCACTCCAAACACTGGAGGATAACAAAATACAAACCCCACTCCTTCCAAAGGAGGCACAAACCACATAACCCTCTCCTATTCCCAAGGAGGCACAAACCATCCCTGTTCGTGAAAACTAGGTAAAACAACATGGTTTAACTATACGCACTTCCCATAGCAAAACAGAGGTTGACTAACATAACAACAACCCATACCAATAAATGAACCCCTATCTGGAAGACTTCAAAACATTTACTCTTTTTTTGACAACATCAAGAAAGAACAAATCAACACTAAAAAACACTTCAGGCAATTAAATCAAGCTAAGGTTAGGATTTCCTAAATCCAGTCAAACTCAATTTCCATTACTTGCATTTATCCTAAAAAAATACACCAAATTCATTTCACGACGTTGAAGTATTTAAACACCAATCATTTACTCTAAGTTTCACAATTATATTACATAATCAAAACCACTTGATAAATAAAAACATTTAATTAAAATAATTAGTCTTTATTTCAACTTAGAATAAATTAATCAACTAAAACTCCTCTAGACAAAGATATAATATACACTAAATATATATACATAAAAGTATATACTCAATGTATATACTATTATATATTTATATATTTAAAATTTTAAATCTCATTGAAATTAAGCAGTTCATCACCATAAAATAATTTATTTAAAATATATAAAATATACATATATACATTATATATACATGTACATACTAAATGTGTATGATATATATCAATAGATATATATAATATATATAAATAAACTATTATAAAATAAATAATATTATATATATACATATAACATATATATATTATATAATATTAAAATAATATTTAAAAAACAAAAAAAAAACAAATTTTAATTTTAATTAAAAAAATGCAGCCCACCTATATAGCGGACCCTCCATAAAGGGAGTGGCCAAAGCCAGCAACCTCCCATATGGGGGTGTTGTTGTGGGCCGCTTCTGCTTGTAGGTAAGCCACGCCTACAGCGCCTCCCAATCCCAAAATGGGGTTGCCATAAGGGCGTTGTAAAGGTGTGGGCTTCATTCCCTCCACAACCCTAAATAAAAAATTTCTTAATATAATATGTTTTTTTTTAAATTGATTTTACATCTAATTTAAAAACAACCAAAAAAAAAACTAGAAACAAAATAACAGAGCATAAACTCTGTTTCATGGTTTTTTTTTTTTAAAACAACAATTTCTTTCTCAAAAACTAACTAACTAACAGCACCATATTTATAAATTTGCAATACATATACCAAGATTTTCATTTCCAGTCTAAAATTGAGCAAAAGCACAACAAATTTTTGCAATAATAGAATTAAATTAGGCAATACAACAAGACTTTAAAATATCAAATTGAAATGAAGATTTTTTTGTGAGTTTTCCTCCTATTTTCATTGTGATTGTTGTTTTGGTTTTCTTTCCTAATCCAACAGCTATTTGCAAGATTTAAATTCATTTCTCATGGTTTTCTTTGCATCTAAATAGCATTCAAAGAGTTTTCAAGCAGCATAAGGAAATTAAAAGATTATTTCAAACGGGAAAACAAAAATGAAGATGAACCTGGTGTTTTCTCCCCAAGCTTGATGGCTTCAACAATGGTGGTTCCAATCTCTTCTTCAACTCCAAATTCAACCACAGCAAAACTCTCCACCAAAAATCAAAAAATTGAAAAACAAATGAAATTTCATTTCTTTACAAAGAGCTTTCCCCAAATTTGGTCAAACCCCTAAAATATCCCACCCACTAAATTTATTGCAAAATTTGGGGAAATTTCTATCTCTTTTTAAATTTAAAACAATTTTTACTTTCTATTTCAAATCTCATACATTTTCAAAATTTATTTTAAACAAAAGAACTCCAATTTTGTAAAGAATTTACTTTATCTATTATTTTCAAAAGTGAAATTTACAACACATTTTCATTTATATTTATCACCATTAACCTAGTTAATCAATAAACTAAAAAATATTTTATTAATTAAATCAAATTAATCAATAAAATAAATAACATTTCAACATTGCATCAAGGTACATTTAAACATCATTTTAACTACACCCATCATCTAATAACCTTTAAAATTTGAAATTACATAAATACACAAGGAGAAATGGACCAAATTAAAACAACTAACTCGACAACACACTATGACTAGGGTGACGACTTGGCACGGAAAACCTAGCTACTATCTCCCAATCGATTACCGTTGGCCAATGGACATGCTCAAACCTATGAACCAGGTGGAGTCGATGTCATATACTTGTCAACCTGTGAAAAAGGGTACATCGAACATGCATATATATATATATATATATATATATATATATATATATATATATATATATATATATATATAATATGATCAAACACACCGTGAAGAGGAAATCTCATAATCGTAGGGAACTCACAAGTGAGTGGTACAATCTCGTCCCCGTCACCAATACAATATCACTAACTAACGCATCCAACATCAATAATATGATCACAAGCATAAAATATCATTAAATCAAATATCTGCTAAATTAATCCAAAACATGCCATAAATATAACATCAGAGTAAAATACCATCACATTAAAATATTGCATACGCATCATTTAACAATTGCGATCAAAAGTAACCAAGTTACAAAGTCACAGCATAAACAGAACAAAGCATTACAAAGAAAACACTGCCGATCCAAACATCCAAAATGGAGGGGTGTTACAGTTAGAGAAAATTCTAACTCACTAAAGAAATGAACTTTAGGGTTTCACAAATTTGGTAAACCATACCAAATTTTACAAAGAAAAATTTATCCTTTTATAAAGGTTTTCCAACTATCAATAGTGCAAACAAAGGAATCATGGGAATTAAATGGATTTCCCAATACCATTGACAACATATCATTTAAAACCTTTACAACTCAAATAATAACTTTCATAACCTTTTATCATTAATCAATATACCTTATAATAAAATATATACAAATAATGAACTTCTACCATACCTAACTTTTTATGAATTAATTAATTTAATAAACTGCACCATTTATTGAAATAATTTAATGACAACCTCTAACCACAAGTTGTGAACTAAACAAAACTTCCTTGGAAGCATGATTGTTGGAAAGTAATCCTCAAACACACCTTGAATTCATAATAGTGACTTACAATTGCAACTTCTCGTTATATTATGTCAAAACCTATATTACTTCTAAGGAAAATATGATCAAGTGAAACTTTGTCCTCACACAAATTTTGAGATGAGAAAATATTGCTACACTTGAGCCCTCCTCACATCCATATTTTTGTACTTGATACCTTGGTGTGCAGAGACTAGTACAGTTGACATTCTAATAGCAGCTTCGTAGGAAATTCTAAACCAGAGCTCTTAATATCCTATAGCAAAAGTGTACAAATAACCTATTTTCACCTCCTAGGGCATATTTATAACCTAATTTGACCTAATGGGCCCCTACCATCATAACTGGTTGCATCAAGTTTTACTTTTGAACCCAAATATTAGACACTAGATCAAATTTTAAGCCTCATTTTTCATTGCCAATGCATTTGTGCCTATCAAATTAGCTTATCGATAAATTTGCCATTTTTTTTTAAAATTTGTCAATTTTCTCAAGGGACATTGTTCTATCTTGCATCCACCAAGGCACACTGAAGCATAGCCTAGGTGAACTTTCTTGATTATTCTTTTACACAACACTCAAAATCACATTATGTCAAAGAGGGGAAAAATGTAGACACTGAAAAATGTCCCGAACCTGCAAGCAACATTTTATCATTGATTCACCTTCTTTCTTGCTCTCTAATGTCATTTTCACTTTATCTTATTCTTGCTTTGACTAATTTAAATAAAAATCAATTTTATTTATTTAATTATTTATTTCCATTTTCTTCTATAATTAAATAATTGTTCTATTTTTTTAATTATTCATTAGCCTTTTCTCTTCATAATTAAATAAATTTTATTTATTTAATTATTTATTTATCATTTTCCCTTTTCCATAATTAAGTAATTGTCTTTGATTATTTAATTATTTACCATTTTCCTCTCTCTTATTAAATAATTAGTTTTAATTATTTAATATTTAACACTCCACCTTTCTTCTATAATTAAATAATTATTTTTAATTATTTAATTATTCATTCCCCCCTTAAATTAAATAATTGTCATTATTTAATTTGAATTTCTTTTTAGCCAAGCCCTAAATCTAAACCACTTTCTTGAGTTTTGGTCCATTCATCCTTATCCTTGTTTCAATCAACCTCATCCATTGATCACGATACATCATCATCTAATCCTCACCCTTGATTTGAATTGGAATTTCTATATAAGCTAGTCATCATCTTCATTTCAAGGTTAACCACAATCTTAAAAATTTTCCTATCAAGAGATCAAGCTATCAAATTGTCAACATCAAGCTCATTGAGTAGATTGCATACTACAAATATGAGAACAAACAAAGAAAAATGGAGAAAAGCAATGGAGGTGATTCAATTATGACATAAGAATGAAGGTTTATTGCTTTATTATTTATGTTTCTATTGTCATTTGTACAACATTGTTGGATTAGGGTCTTCATAGCTTGAATTAGGTAGTTTTGTGGTTGTTATTATTGATTCATGCTTATTCCCTAAATTTTAGACTCTATCTACAACTAGTAGAGTGCAAAATTCAAATCTTGTGTGTGGAGTCAAGATAGGAGCTAGTTAAGGTTCTTGTGGTAGTGTACAACATCATGTTCCTTTGACAACAATAAAATTTGTTTTTGGACTGACTTGTTACATGCTTCATGTAATTTGAATTTAGGTCCACCTTATGTCATCTTGGTTGTTTGTGGATCCCTAGCCAACATGGAAGAGTGTTAATACAATGTCATGTATATATTTCTTTGTTGTGTACATGAACAATGTCATGAATGTCAAGTAGAATTACACCAATGTGTAGAAAAATTGGTTGCAAGTGTAATCCCAATTTGTGTGGTATCATCAAAAGATCAGATGAATAGTAGAAGAGTGTCTGAGGTAACTCTAGCACATGTATGAGGTGTGTTTTTTTGTATTGCAGATCCACAAGCTTTATTTGTGTATTCTGGTAGGACTGGTGTTCTCCTTGTAGGGTTGGTGATCAGTTCATTGTATTGGGTCTCTGGTAGGTTGGTGCCTACAAATACTTCAGGGGATTGGTGTCTCTGGTATGTTGGTTCCTAATTCATATTGTAAGATTTACTTGTATATTTTTCTTTTTGAGACTGAATTTGGGCAATAGATCCAAGCAAATATTCTCACTGTAGTTTTTCCCATCTTGGGTTTCCACGTATATCTGGTGTTCAATTATGTGAATGTGTGCTCAATGCTTGATTAGTAGTAGTGAAGATTCAAGTTGCATGATTTGAGATTTGTGTTGAAGTTGAGAATTTTGAAGTGATTAGATTTATTGATTCACCCCCTCAATAGATTGTGTGCCCTTCATACTATAGTTATATGAGCACAGAGGGCTCAACAATGGTCATTGAGTTTTATAGATATTGTGGGTGGTTTGATAGCAGATTTTACACAACAATTGTATCAAGTAGGTTGAGAGACCCAATATTTTAGATATTTGTATGAGGATGTAGTTCCACCGACACAGAGAGCATCGAGCTACACACAAAGTAGGTCATAGAGTAGATCCCATTTTAGGAGATCAATGAGTGGCAGTGGAGTGTTAGGACCTAGGAGGTCACCCTATCCACCATCACAACCACAAATAGAGCAGGAGTAGCTAGGGCCATTAGGGTAGAGACATGACCAAATAGGTCCATCCCTTAGGCCACCATCAGCAAAGGATAGGGGTAGTTCAGGCTAGCCTAATTATGTATTTTGACACATGTATATTTTGGTCAAGCTTGCGAGCTCCATTTTTGTCAAACATTCCAGTTTTGTACTATGACATGATTTTTGATAAATATATGAGATGCATGATTTTTGGTGGCGGCTATATGATGTCTCCATGTTTTATATGCATTTTTTCATGATGATGTGATCCTATGTGTTGCATTCTATGTTTATATGATGTGTATATGGATGGATACATATGGTGTATGTTCCTATGATGTTGATTACCTATGCATGGATCCAGTACTATATGCCTATGAAATATCATGAAATACTTTATATGATGTTATATTGATGATGATTCTATAGAATGTAATGCAATGATATTTTTTTGTATTTTTATGATATATGAATGATCTAACATGCATATGATGATTTTTATGATATTCTAACATGAGTATGGATGCAATATTATGAATTTTTTTTTGTGTTCCATGACACGCCATCAAAATGACTGCAAGGATTGATAAAAGAAATGTTAGCAAGAGGAAAGAGTTGTACAAAGTGGAGAATGATTAGATAGATCTGTATGAACTAGACCGAAATTGATGTATGATTGGTAGGATAGATTCTTGAGCTTTAATTAGTCCACAATTTATCATCATTGGGCATTTTATTATGTGACAAGAGGATGTATGCACACCAAGGCATGAATTGTGATGGCGACGTTTGTGTCATTTTCCCTAAAGTTTTTGATATATTGATAGGTGGATATATGTACACCAAGTTGAGACAAACCTTGGTGACTACAATATATATTATTAGGACTAAGACACAACAAATAAAGAGTATCATGATGCATACTATCGATAATAGAACCTTGTTGGAATATGTGAGGAAGTAGCTACAAAGCATGTTAATCCTGATGCAAGAAAGTGTTAGCTAACTTTTAACTTGCATATGATGTTTTAATTATGCAAAATGGAACCTCAATCACACACAAGGAACTTAGTTGCCCTAGTCATATTGTTAAGAAAAATTGCAAACATAAATCAAATAGAAATAGTCATGATCCATCCTTGCTCCTCTAATCACTTATGGATATCATCGAGTAGCATAGGAACATAACAGAAGATAAATCAGATAAAAGATAAGACTAACTAGACCAAAAGAGTCAACAACCATTTAGATCTTCTTACAAATAGTGAATGATTTTCTAATAGGATTCAAAGGATTATGTGTTTTTTCAAGGATAAAACTGTTACAAGTATGAAGGTGTTGTCATTGATGTCAACAAGATGTCTACTAGTTGTTGTTGTCATTAATGTCAACTATGTGTTGAGGAATTTTGTTTTTTATTAGAGGTAAAAAATGGGTTTTGAAGGGGCCTAGAACCCTTCACAAAAGAGAGTAGTTGAAACTAAAGAAAACTACATAAATTATGTATCAATCCATATGCAATGAACCAAAAATAAAAAATCAACCAAAAAAGGAGGACCCCACACAACAACACTACATGTTCTTCAAGATATCATCAACCTCCACATCGCTTGCCACAACCTTCTGACCATCATCCAAGACATGAAATAGTTCTTTACCAGGAACCCTAGCCTGAGCCTTGGTCTTGTTTCTCATTCTAGCCCCAAGCCCACCCACATTCACCTCAATAATCAAAACATATGTTGAGGAAGTTTGTTGCATATGAAGGCTATTGAGAAAATTGTGAAAAAGAGGAAAACAAGTTGTTGCAGGTTGTGCATGTGTAGTTGAGATATTGAGGAAATGTTGTGAGTACATGGAGCTATCTTTTTGTTGCAATGTTAGAAGATAATTTGGAATGAAGTAATGAGCTGAGATGATGTATTTGATACTTGGTTTCCAATTGCTTTTGAGAAAATTTGATAAACAAAGTAAACTATGTTGTGCAAGTGGTTAGAGTGTGCTCAGGTATTGTGCTTCACATTTCTTCCATGTTGAGGCTATGCCTGTGCAAATCTTATATGTTTTTTAAGGTTTTTAGAGGTTGCTATATTTAGAATTTCGGTTGTTGGATCATTGTACAGTGTGAGATATTTTCAGCAGTGTGTGAACTAGTCTTTCAGTGATGTTTTTTGTAGCCTTGGAGAAATTTATTTGCTTAGTGTTTCTCCATTGTTTCTAGATTCAAGTTGTACAAACTTGGGAAGTTTCTTATAATACTTATATCTTTCTGTATTCAAGATTTCACTTGATTTGGTGTAGTACAAAGTGAGTTTCATTTGTTAGTATGTGAATAATGTTTACCAATCATTCTGAGATGAATTATTTGTATGATGGAAGCTTGGATGAAGCATTTGATGAATCTTAATTAGTTCATGGATTATTCTAGATCGTACTCAAGAGAATTTTGTTGTCCAGAAGTATCAGATTGATTTAAGGAAGCATGTACTTAATGATTATGGTGTTTTAACACTAGTATTGGTTGACCTTGTGTTACACTGCATGTGAAGCTTATAAAAGTTTTTTGAGGTGTGTTTGGATCTATTTGGGTTCTAATTAAGGATTTATATAGGTTGACTTCATTCCTATCCACCACAAGAATGTTTTGGTACTGACCTATTTTGAATTTGTATGTATAATGACTAGTTATCGACATTGGAGAAGGTTTTTGAGGTTGAGGTTGATATATATAAGTGTGGTGTTGTTGTGAGTTGGATGTATGAAAGAAGGAAGAAGCAAGATAGGTGATAGATCAATGCAAGTGATGAGTGTGATGTAAATTTGAGCAAAGCAATGTGAATTTCAATGTTAGGGTTCCCGAAGGTAGTGAGCTGAAGTGATCTAAAATCTTTTGTGCAAGACTATGAAAGTGTGAGAAATTATGGTGGATTCCTTGTTGCATTGAGAAGTATTCTTTGTGTAAAATTTCTCTTTTATCTTCTTGTATTCTTTAGGCAGTAGTGAGCCTTGGTTGTGAGCCTTTTTGTATTAGTTTTGTTATTACTTATTTTGTGAGCTAATCCCCACTATGGTTTTTCCCTCAATGTGTTTTCCATGTAAATTTCATGTTCTCTTGTGTAAGATGTGATTTTAATTTTTCTTATTTGCATTTCATGTTTAATCACACTAACAGAATAAGGGTTTATTGAATGCATGTGAATCTGATTACTGTTGAGGGTTTTGATGTTTTAATTTGCTACAACTGATTCACCTCCTCTCTTAGTTGTCTTGTTCATTCAACAATTGGTATCGGAGCAAGGTTCCTTGAAAAAGAGCTTAATTAATTAAGGTAGATCTAGGATGGCCAACAAGATTGCTTTGGAATGCCCTCAATTTGATGGCACATATTATGCATTATGGAAGACAAATATGGAAGGATTTCTGGTAGCTCAAGGATATGAGATTGAAAAGGCTTATACAAATTCATATACTCCACCTCCAAATGGTCCAAGTAAAAGTGCAGAGATCAAGGCACATGAGATCAATGCTAAGACAATATTTATTATTGTGAATAGTCTTCTAAAAACTGAATTAGTAAAAGTTATGAGTTTGAAGATTGCTAAAGAGGTTTGGGATAAGCTAGAAAGCATTTATGAAGGAGATCCAAAGGTCAAACAAGCAAAGTTGCAAAATTGAAGGCACTGTTTTAAATGATGCAAATATCTAGGGATGAAATCATTAAAGTATAAATACAGAGAGTTGATGACCTAGTTAGTTCTATGAGAGGTCTTGGTGCAATAGTCAAAGAATCTAAAGTAGTAAAGAGAGTTATCAGATCTATTATTGATTGATACAATGAAAAGGTATTAACTATTGAGGAAAATATAGATTTTGCAAATTATTCCAGAGATCGGTTGATTGGTACACTAACTGCATTTGAAATGAGAAAAATTGGTTTGAAGAATGATACAAAAGTACAGAGACTATTTTCAAGGCTAGTAAATCAAAGAAGGTTGAAGATTCAAATGGAGAAGATATTGATGATGTGTAATCTAACTTTGTGAGAGATGAAAAAGAGCACTAGTAAGTACAAAGGTAAATTACCTTTGAAATGTTTTAGATGTGATGATATAGGTCATTATGCTTTAAGGTGTTCGAAAAGAGCCATAAACAATAAGAATAAGGAAAATATTGGAAAGATGATTAAAAAAACTTACTATGTTAGAGAAGATGTAATTTTTTATGATGAATCTAATTATGAAGATTTTGATGATGATGAATGCTTTTTTTTGGATATAAAAGAAGAATTTTGTTTTGCTAAACTTGAAGCTTGTGTGAAAGAAAGTGTTTCAGAGATGAAGGATAATGGTGCAGGAGCACCTAGAGAGCATTGGAAAACACTAGGCAATTTTGGAAGCCTAGGAAGCAATTTTGAGTTTTTAAACTTCAAGGTCATGTTGACCATTTTTTCATTTTGAGTTAGTGATGTTAGAAGATGTTAGAATGAAGGGTGAATAGTAGTGAATGGTGGAGTGTATGGGTTTCTCAATTGGTTTTCATTAGGAATCACTAGATTTTGGAAAATAAAGCCAAAATGTTGCAATTATGCAATTTTGGCCTAATAGGGTGGTTATGTCTGACCAAGGGAAGATGTAACCACCTCGGAACCTTTAAAAGAAGAACCTCGAACTGGATTTAGGTTGGACAAAGCATTGTATCAATTTGTGTTTACTATTCATATAGAAGAGCATTGAGTTTGTTGCAATTTTTCTGGTTTTAGTGTTTATTTGTGTGTTAATGGAGGTTTTCAGGCTTTGACCAGTGTGTGAAATGTGTGGCATCTATCTTACAAGCTTTGTGTGGTTGTTGGTGGTGTTGTTTCATTGTTGCATAGTATTTTTTTTAGTAGGTTTTGTTTTCTTTATTTGTTGATCAGCTTGATAGACTGTTATTCATGGAGTCTTAGACCTTTGTTTTCCACTATACCAGGTGTATAGCTCGTGGGAAATGAGGCTAAGCTCCATGCTTGTATATAGGGTAGTGTTAGGATATTGTAGGAAGCATGGATACATGGTGAAAGACCTTCCCTAGGTGAGCTTGACAGTGCCCGGTTAGGGAAGACAATCAAAAACCAAGCCCTAACATTACAGGGGTATCAATTCATTTGCAACCCAAGGTGTGTAGTGGATGCAAGGGTCTTGGAAAAGATCTAGCAGGAAGGAAAATTCTTCACCAAATCATTTGGTGGTTCAAGGAGGTAGATAGATCACTAACTGTCCAAGAAAATGCCTAAAAAGCCCTAATTCCCACAAAAATAGGGTTGAACCTGTGTACGGCCTATGAAGGCCCAAAACCCCAAAATTCCTTGAGAGGTTAGAAATTGAACTAGGGTCTCAAAAATAAGTTTGTGATGAACCTCAGTAGGATTGGAGTTATAGCCTAATTTCTCAGGCTAAGAGGCCTAATTAGGGCTCAAGGGCTACTAGCCCTTCTTAAACCCTAGACTAGGGTTTGAGCGAAGCGATGGAGATTTGAAGTCTTGTGACTCATCAAGAACCATGGAGGGATGGTTTTGAAGCTATAGAAGACACCACATTCCCCTGCAACAAGTTGGTAAGGTTTGGAGAGTTAGTTGGCCTTTAGGAAGATTAAGGGCCAAGTAGAGAATAGAGGAGTAAGCACCAAGGTTGACTTGGTTAGGTGTATGCAGTTGATAGTAGGGTTGGCTAGGAGAACCAGGGATTCCTAACAAGCTTTAGGACCTAAAGGTTAAGAAGGTGGAGAGTAACACCAAAGGGGTTTGCCTAGGAGTGACCCAGAGCATGGGACAGTGATTGTCTCAGCCAACCCTGCCCTATCAGATTGGTATAAGAGCAAGTTAAAGATTTGGGAAAGAGTAATATATGTCAAAGGTTGAGTCAAGTGATACTACCGTCATGGTGATAAATGCACAATTGGCCAAGATGGTTGAAGAGCAGGAGGAAGATAATAGACAATTGAGGGAAAGGATAGCCGAGTTTGAACAAGCAGTGAGGACTGCACAATTTGAAGGAAAGATACCAAAGGAAGAAGAGGTTGCAGAGGAAGACAAGACCCCTGAACCTAACCCTGTCCTGAAAGAAGAGCCTTTCTTGAAGGCATTGAAGGCCTTGAGTGGAAAAGCACTTGAAGGCATACCACTATCTAGTGGGAAAATGGAAGTTGATCTAGTCATGGACTGGATAGAAGGAATGGAGAACCATTTTGAGTGTGATGGAGTCACTAAAGCACAGAAGGAAAAGGTGGAAAAATCAAGACTAAGAGGTTATGCCTTGACATGGTGGAAATTCATTCAGACAGAGAGGGAAAAGGAAGGCAAGCAACCTATTTCAACTTGGAAAGGAATGGTTGCCAAAGTAAGAGAAGCCTATATGCCAAATGACTATGAGATTCAATTACACAAGAAGAGGCAAAGCTTAAGGTAGAAGGACCAAGATGTGAACACTTATACTGAAGAGTTTCAAAAACTTTGTATGAGGTCTAATGTTACAGAGGATGAAAGTCTTAAGGTAGCTAGATACCTTAACGGTTTGAAATGGAACATCCAAGAGGAGATGGCTCTTTTGAGTCCTAAGACAATACATCAGTGTTACCAATTGGCTATCAAGATTGAGGAAAGGAACAAGAGGAAGCAAGATCAAACTTCTAAGGGCAAAGGCAAAGGCAGAGATCAAAGAGATCCAAGAGGACAGCATGGTGGCTACCAAGGTAGAGGCAATGACCAAAGAAACCAAGGAGAGTTTAAATCCACAGATCATGGAGGTGAAACATCTTCTAGATGAGGATATAATAGAGTTAGAGGACCTCAAGGAGGTTCAAACAGAGGAAGAGGAGCAGGCAGGAGCAATTCTTATTTTGCAAACATGAAATGCTACCATTGTAGTCAAGTAGGCCATCCTGCTTATAGATGCCCGGAGAAAGCATCTTCATCAAGCAATGAGAAGAGAGTAGCTTATGCACAAGAGGACACCATGAGTCCTAAGTCATCTGAGGTCATTCATATTGAATCTGAGGTAGGAGAGAATCTGATGTTCAATAGAGTCATGATCAGACAACCGATTAAAGAAGAACCAAAGCAAAGGAGAGCACTATTTAGAGTGAGGTGCAAGATACTTGGTAAAGTATGCAAGGTCATAGTACATTTAGGTTCAATAGACAATATCATATCAGAGAAGGCAGTAATGAAACTAAAATTGGAGAAGGTACCCCATATTAACCCTTACAAGGTCACATGGCTAAACAAGGGGCAGAGTGTTTTAGTAAATGAGCAGGTAACGGTGGAGTTCTCCATTGGAGGGTACAAGGACAAGTTAGTTTGTGATGTTTTACCCATGGATGCATGCCATCTACTACTAGGCAGACCATGGCAATATGACGGGAGTGTCATATATGATGGGAAAGGGAACACCATCTCATTCAAGAAGGATGGGAAGACTTTTAAGTTGTAGTCACTGATAGAAGAAGAAGGATAGTCAAAGACACAAAACATCATGTTGAGCAATGGTAAGGAGTTCCTTAACAACCTACATCAGGGGAGTGAAGGATATGTGGTTGTGTTACAACCTAAAGAGGAAGATAAGGCTGAAAAGACAGTCCTACTAGAAGCAGTCCAAAAGTTACTTGATAAGTACAAGAGTATAGTTAGTGATGGTACACCTGCAACTCTACCACCAAAGAGAGCCATAAGTCATCAAATTGACTTCATACCTAGAGCCTCATTACCTAACAAAGCAGCATACAAACTCACACCAGATCAAAATTTGGAGGTAGCTAGGCAAGTGCAAGAATTATTGGATCAAGGATTGATTCAAAAGAGCATCAGCCCATGTGCAGTACCAGTGGTTTTAGCAACCAAGAAAGGAGGTAAGTGGAGGTTGTGTACTGATTCTAGAGCAATAAATAGAATCACAATCAGATATAGATTCCCTATCCCTAGGATTGAAGACTTAATGGATTGTCTTGGAGGAGCTCAGTACTTCACAAAGTTGGATCTCAAGAGTGGATACCATCAGATAGAATTAAGGATGGTGATGAGTGGAAGACAACTTTTAAGACAAATGATGGGTTATATGAGTGGAGAGTGATGCCATTTGGTCTCTCTAATGCCCCTAGCACATTCATGAGGCTCATGAATGAAGTGCTCAAGGATTTTATAGGGATATTTGTGGTAGTGTATCTTGATGACATCCTCATATACAGCAAGACAGCAGAAGAGCATTTGAAACATGTGGAGTTGGTTCTTAGAAGGTTGCAAGAGGAGAAGTTGGCAATCAATCTAGAGAAATGTGAGTTCTTTAAGCAAGAGCTTGTCTATTTGGGTTTTGTAGTGTCAAAAGGATCATTGAAGATGGATCCAAGCAAGGTGGAAGCTATCCTCAACTGGCCTACACCAACTACAGGGACTGAGGTAAGAAGTTTTCATGGATTGGCTCAATTTTATAGGAAATTCATAAGAAACTTTAGTGGTATATGTGCACCAGTCCTAGATACAATCAAGGGTGGTTTGAAAACTAAGTTTGTGTGGACTCAAGAAGCTGAGAAAGGGTTTGAGAAACTAAAACAAGAAGAGGAAACTCAACCTATTCTTTTGTTACCTACTTTTGACAAGTTGTTCACTGTTGAATGTGATGCAAGTGGAGTGGTAGTAGGAGGAGTGCTAAGTCAAGAGGGCGCCTATAGCCTTCTTTAGTGAGAAGCTCAATGAAGCAAAGAAGAAGTATTCAACCTATGACTTAGAACTTTATGCTTTGGTTCAGTCACTTAGGAAATGGAGGCATTATCTTCTACCCAAGGAGTTTGTAGTCTTTACTGACAATCAGGCACTCAGTTTTATCAACACTCAAGAGAAGTTGAGTAATAGGCATTTGAAATGGATGGAATACATCCAAGCTTTTACCTTCACCATCAAGCACAAGAAGGGACAACTAAACAAAGTAGCTGATGCAGCAGGAGATTGTTGATCCCAAGAGATACAGATCAAGAGCATTGGCATAGAGAGTTTCAAGGATCTATATGGAGAAGATGAAGACTTTTTAGAGGTCTATAAGGTATGTTCTAACTTTGAGAACCATTTCCATAGTCAATACTCAGAGTAATATACTTTGCAAAGTGGGTTATTGTTTAAGGGAAATCAGTTATGTGTTCCAAGAGGATCAATAAGGGAAAATCTGATTCAAGAAAAGCATAATGGAAGTCTTAGTGGACATTTTGGCATAAATAAGACTTTAGAGCTAGTGCAAAGATTCTATTATTGGCCTAAGTTGGCAAGAGATGTTAGAAAATATGTGGAACAATGTGTTGTGTGTATGAAAGCTAAGGGAGGAGCTAGTAATGTTGGTTTGTACCAACCCCTACCCATTCCAAATAGACCATGGGAGTGTGTGAGCATGGATTTTGTGGTAGGTCTTCCTAAGACCAAAACTGGTTTTGACAGTGTTTATGTAGTAGTGGATAGATTTAGCAAGATGAGTCATTTTATCCCTTGCAAAACTACTCATGATGCTAGTTACATAGCTCATCTTTTCTTCAAGGAGGTAGTAAGGATCCATGGACTACCTTTGAGCATTGTTTCAGACAGGGATGTGAAGTTCATGAGTCACTTTTGGAAGACTCTATGGAGTAGATTGGGTACTAATCTGTCATTTGGATCAGCTTACCATCCTCAGACCGATGGTCAAACAGAGGTGGTTAACAGGGTGCTTAGGTAATCTTCTAAGGTGCTTAACTAAAGAATATGGACAGACATGGGATATGGTTATCTCCCAAGCTGAGTATGCTTATAATGACAGTGTCAACCGGACCACAGGGAAGAGTCCATTTGAGGTTGTTTATGGGATGCACCCAAGAGGCATATGTGAGCTCAGAAATCTTGGAACTATGGAACAAAGAAGTGGACATGCAAAATATTTCAGTCATACCATGAAGGAGATTCAAGAACAGGTCAAAAGGATAGTCACTGAGGCTACACAAAAAGTGAAGGAGAAGGCAGATATGTCAAGGAAAGATGTGCAATTTCAAGTAGGGGACTATGTTATGGTCCACCTTAACAAATCAAGGTTGCAGAAAGGAATGTCAACCAAGTTGCAGATGAAGAGAGTGGTCCATGCAAGATATTGGCCAAGTATGGCAAGAATGCATACAAGGTGGAGTTACCCACCGATCTAGGAATCTCACCAGTGTTCAATGTAGTTGATTTGATCAAGTATAAGGGGACAGTTAATGATGTGGATCAGAACAATCAGGAGATCTTCAAGGACATCAGCAATGTCTCCTTACCTAGTCAAGACAAGCCTCAGGCAAAGAAGATCTTGGAGTCTAGAGTGCAAAAGTCTACAAGGCACAAGGTGTACATGGAGCACCTTATCAAGTGGAAGAACAAGCATGAATCAGAAGCTACATGGGTACAAGAAGATCAGTTCCAGAAGTTTGGTATTGACCTGTCATTGGTCTCTCCTTCCATTCCCTAGTGTTTGGGCTGAGAGGGGGAGAATGGTGCAGGAGCACCTAGAGAGCATTGGAAAACACTAGGCAATTTTGGAAGCCTAGGAAGCAATTTTGAGTTTTTAAACTTCAAGGTCATGTTGACCATTTTTGTTTTGAGTTAGTGATGTTAGAAGATGTTAGAATGAAGGGTGAACAGTAGTGAATGGTGGAGTGAATGGGTTTCTCAATTGGTTTTCATTAGGAATCACTAGATTTTGGGAAATAAAGCCAAAATGTTGCAATTATGCAATTTTGGCCTAATAGGGTGGTTATGTCCGACCAAGGGAAGATGTAACCACCTAGGAACCTTTAAAAGAAGAGCCTCGAACTGGATTTAGGGTTGGACAAAGCATTGTATTAGTTTGTGTTTACTGTTCATATGGAAGAGCATTGAGTTTGTTGCAATTTTCTAGTTTTAGTGTTTATTTGTGTGTTAATGGAGGTATTTCAGGCTTTGACCAGTGTGTGAAACGTGTGGCATCTATCTTACAAGCTTTGTGTGGTCATTGGTGGTGTTGTTTCATCGTTGCATAGTATTGTTCTTAGTAGGTTTTGTTTTCTTTATTTGCTGATCAGCTTGATAGACTGTTATTCATGGAGTCTTAGACCTTTGTTTTCCACTATACCAGGTGTATAGCTCGTGGGAAATGAGGCTAAGCTCCATGCTTGTATATAGGATAGTGTTAGGAGATTGTAGGAAGCATGGATACATGGTGAAAGACCTTCCCTAGGCGAGCTTGACAGTGCCCGGTTAGGGAAGACAGTCAAAAACCAAGCCCTAACATTGCAGGGGTATCAATTCATTTGCAACCCAAGGTGTGTAGTGGATGCAGGGGTCTTGGAAAAGGTCTGGAAGGAAGGAAGAGTCTTCACCAAATCATTTGGTGGTTGAAGGAGGTAGACAGATCACTGACTGTCCAAGAAAAGGCCTAAAAAGCCCTAATTCCCACAAAAATAGGGTTGAGCCTGTGTACGGCCTGTGAAGGCCCAAAACCCCAAAATTCCTTGAGAGGTTGGCAATTGAACCAGGGTCTCAAAAAGAAGTTTGTGATGAACCTCAGTAGGATTGGAGTTATAGCCTAATTTCTCGGGCTAAGAGGCCTAATTGGGGCTCAAGGGCTACTAGCCCTTCTTAAACCCTAGACTAGGGTTTGAGGGAAGCGATGGAGATTTGAAGGCTTGTGACTGATCAAGAACCATGGAGGGATGGTTTTGAAGCTATAGAAGACACCACATGCCCCTGCAACAAGTTGGTAAGGTTTGGAGAGTTAGTTGGCCTTTAGGAAGATTAAGGGCCAAGGAGAGAATAGAGTAAGCACCAAGATTGACTTGGTTAGGTGTATGCAGATGATAGTAGGGTTGGCCAGGAGAACCACGGGTGCCTAACAAGCTTTAGGACCTAAAGGTTAAGAAGGTGGAGAGTTACACCAAAGGGGTTTTCCTAGGAGTGACCCAGAGCATGGGACAGTGATTGTCTCAGCCAACCATGCCCTATCAGATAAGGTTGAAGGTACTTTGGTGTCTAGTTTATGTGCTAAAGAATATAAGAATTACTAGGTTGTTGATAGTGGTTGCTCTAATCACATGACCAGAGACAAAAGCAAGTTTGTTAAAATTGAAAAGTATTATGGAGGATTAGTTAAATTTGGGGATGATTCGGGAGCTAAGATTTGTGGAATAGGTTCAATCAGTTTTGATGGCAAGCATAACATTGATAATGTTTACTATGTTAAGGGTTTAAGGCATAACCTTTTGAGTGTTGGACAAATGTGTAGCAAAAGATATAATATTGTGCTTAAGGATGAAACATGTGAGCTTATAAAAGGGCCTGAAACTGTAATTGTTGCTGGAAAGATAATAGATGGAAATATTTATCGGCTTAAGGGTGTTGATGGACATTGCTTTATGTCTCAAACTAGTAGATAGTTGGTTATGGCACTGAAGGATGTGTCACATGAATTTTGATAATTTGACAAGAATTAGTCTAGTTCATGCAGTGAGAGATCTACTAAGAATCACAAAACCTATAAATGTTGTTTGCGAGAGTTGTCAATTTGGAAAACAAATAAGGATTAGTTTCAAGGGAAAGGAACAATCTGCTACCAGACTACTGGAATTAGTACATAGAGAGATCTTTGTGGTCCCACAAGAGTGAGAAGTCTACAAGGTGAGGGGTACTTTATGATTTTGATTGATGATTATTCTAGGATGACATGGGTTACTTTTCTTAGAGAAAAATATGATGCATTAGATAAATTCAAGGACTTTAAAGCTATGGTTGAGAATGAAATGGATTTGAAAATCAAATGTTTGAGGTCTAACATAGGTGGTGAATTCACCTCCAATGAGTTTAACATATTTTGTGAAGTTCATGGAATAAAGAGACATTTGTCTACCCCTAGAACTCCTCAGAAAAATGGAGTTGTTGAAAGGAAAAAAAAGACTATTCAAGAAAGCCGCAAGGACTATGATGAAAGAGGAAAAACTACCAAAATTCTACTGGAGAGAAGCTATTCATATTGTTGTTTACATACTTAACAGAGTTCAAGCTAAAGCTAACAACACAAATACTTCCTATGAGCTATGGTATAGAAGGATTCCTACTATGAAGTACTTTAGAGTGTTCGGAAGCAAATGTCATATCAAAAGAGAAGAAGAAAACTTGGGAAAGTTTGATGCAAGGTTTGATGAAAGTATCTTCCTTTGATATTCTACTAGAAGCAAAGCTTACAAATGTTACAAAAAAAGGCTGAGAAAGATATTTGAAAGTGCAAATGTTAAAGTTGATGAGAACTTTCACAATTCGATTACAGTGGATGGATATGTGTCAGATGAACCTGATTGCAGAGAAGAAGAATCTAGAAGGTTGGTGAACAAGAAGTGCAAAATGAAGAGGAAGAAGCTCCAAAGAAGACCCCTAAACCCCCTAATTATGTGAAAAATAATCATTCTGAAGATCAAATCATTGGAGACAAGAGGAAAGGTGTATTAACAAGAAGAAAAGCTACTGAAGTTGAGGTAAATCTATGTTTACTTTCCAAATTTGAACCTAAAATAGTGAATGAAGCATGTAAAGATGAACATTGGATAAAGGAAATGGAAGAAGAACTTATGCAGATCGAAAAAAATCAAACTTGGGAATTGGTTCCTAGACCAGCAACCAAAAACATAATCGGATCTAAATGGGTATTTAGAAACAAGCTGAATGAAAATGAAGAAGTGGTAAGAAATAAGGAAAGACTTGTGTGTAAGGGTTACTCACAAGTGGAAGGTATAAAATTTGAAGAGAATTTTTCTCTTGTGGCTAGGATGGAAGCTATTAGAATGTTTTTGGCATTTGCAGCACAAAGATTTTAAGGTTTATCAGATGGATGTGAAGTCCACTTTTTTGAATGGTGAATTGGAAGAAGAGGTTTACATGGAACAACTAGAAGGATTTCAATTGTTAGATTTACCATATATGGTATGTAAGTTAAAGAAGGAACTATATGGTTGAAGCAAACTCCTAGAGCTTAGTATGCAAGATTGGATAGGTACTTGATACAACAAGGATTCAGTAAAGGCACTACAAATAGTAATCTTGTTGGAGTACGGGAAACACTAAGAGGGGGGATGAATCAGTGTTTCGATAATCAAATTCAATTCAAATTTTTTTCAAAACACATAATCTTTTTGTAATCATTGGATGCTCAATTTCAAGAGTGTATCCAAATGTGATAGCCAATAGCATATCTTTAAACAACATGAAAACTCAAATGTTGCAAAGTACATAAAAGAAGCAACAAGAGTAAATTTCATGAATCATGATAATCACATGGACCACAAAAAACCATAACACAATAATTTTATGAGTGGAAAACCTTTTATAGGGAGAAAAAACCAATCAAAAAAATGTATTTCATTAGGCCTCATTGGCAAAAAGGTAATCTCACTTATTATAGCATCACTGGAAAAAAAATTGCATTGATTACTACCTCATTGGCATAATGATGTCTCACTAACATTTACAAATCATCAAGATAAATATTAAAAGATAGAGGGTCTCTCTGTTTTACTGAAGCTCATGGAAACTTTTTGCCTTAACACATTTTATGTCCTATAGGCTTCATTATATTTGAAACCTAGAAAAATAAAATATATTCACTTTTCTTTGCACTATCTTTTTGTGTACAACCTTTCTTAAAAAAAAGAAGATTCAGTTTACAATCCAACTACGAGCAACGTTTTCAAATGCTCATTTTCATGATACTAGGGTTTCGAGAGAAACCGCTACATACAAACATAATGATCATACAATCAAAACAATTGTATTTTTAAACTCAAACTTTCAACAACTTTGATATTTCGTGCACAAGAAAATGTATACCAAGCTATCAATAACTTGATAAATGGTATTAGAGCCATACAACTATTGAAGATAGTTTGTAATTGAATGAGGAACTTGAAAACTGAAAATCTCAACTTTAGCATCAATGAATCTTCCAAGAAATTGCACATAATCATTGTTGTCAAAGATTCTTTCAAAGAAACCTTGAAACCTTGAAATTTTGCTGTTCAAATTCAATACATGTCGTTTCATACAAAACTTTGAAACCCGTGTTTTCTACCGCATACAATAAGCTAAAATATTTGATAGTGATGAGATAAAAATACTTTCACTTGCTAAGTCGGTATGCCATAGAAAGGGTTGGTGACACTATGTTTTTAAACACCCTTCAAACTGTTACATAAGCATCCTTGACCAACTAGAGCAAGTCACCACTCAAAAAGAAACTTAACTTTGATGCTTAGAATTTATACACAACTTCAAGCATATTTCAAAAACTTAAGCATATGTGAAATGTTGGCATATGGCTTCTAGTGTTGTCATTGATGGCAACTAAAGTCATTATTCTGATCCGCAGATCAAAATTTGCTCATACCGATAGAAAAAGTAGTAACTAGAGTATTACTGATAGAAAGAATGAAGAACAAGGTATTTGGTTAGTATGTTGATTTATATGCCTCACCAGATCATATTTTTGAGTTTTGGATCCCCAAGATAGATTGTTGAGCATATGTGTTATCCTATTGATAAGTTTTGTGATGTTGCATTAATCGGTGTACAAGTTAGGAGATCAAATAGGATAATTTTTTGTTTATTTGTTCTTGGTGACTGACTTGGTGAATGTAGCATGTTGTGGATGTATAAGAATTAATTGTTTAATTCTTTCTTGTGTTGGACATTTTGTTTTGGGTCCTTCTATAGTTTGGCCAACTTTGTTGGGTGTGCATTAAATATGATTTGTGATTTAAGCCGACCATTGGAGAATATTTCATATTTTGCTAAATTTGACTTGGAGTAATTAAAATCTTGGTAGCGGATATATATAAGATCGGTAATTCATTTTGATGTGTGTGTGTGTGTAGAGCAGAGCAAATGTGTGCGAATATTAGATCAGTTGAGTGATTTTTTCCTATGCAGAAGAGGATTTTGTGAAGCAAATTAAGGTAGAGGAGAGCTAAGTGAAGAGTCTAATAGAAGGTTCAAAATTTGATACATGAGCTTCACCAGAACTGATACCAGACATTTGTAGATTCTATCTTCTCAGTTCAACCTTTTGTTGTAATCCATTTTGTAATGCAACAAGCCTTCCTTATTTTGAGCAATGAGCTCTAGGCAGTGTACCTGAATGCATGTGCATTCCCTTTTTCTTCATGGCTTCTAGTGTTGTTATTGATGGCATCTAAAGTCATTATTCCGGTCCACAGATTAGGATTTTCTCATACCAACAGACAAAGTAGTAAATAGAGTATTACCAACAGAAAGAATGAAGAACAAGGTATTTGGTTAGTATGTCGATCCGTATGCCTCACCAAATCATATTTTTGAGTTATGGATCCCTAAGAAAGATTGTTGAGCATATATGTTATCCTATTGATAATTTTTGTGACATTGCATTAATCGGTGTACAAGTTAGGAGATCCGACAAGATAATTTTCTATTTATTTGTTCTTGGTAGCTGACTTGGTGAATGTATCATGTTGCAGATGTATAAGGAGTAATTGTTTAATTGTTTCTTGTGTTGGAAATTTTTTTTTGGGTCCTTACTATAGTTTGGTTGACATTGATGGATGCGCATTAAATATGATTTGTGATTTGAGCCGACCATTGGAGAATATTTCATATTTTACTGAAGCCGGCTTGGAGTAATTGAAATCTTGGTAGCAGATATATATATAAGATCGATAATTCATTTTGACGTGTGTGTGTGTAGAGGAGAGAAGATGTGTGTGTGAATATTAGAAGATTAATTGAGTGAATTTTGCTTGTGCAAAAGAGGATTTTTTGAAGCGAATTAAGGTAGAGGAGAGTTAAGTGCAGAGTCTTGCAGAAGGTCTAGAATTCAATACATGAGCTTCACCAGAACTGATACTAGGGATTTGTAGATGTTATCTTCTCAGTTCAACTTTTTGTTGTAATCCAAACATTTTGTAAGGCAGTGAGGTTTCCTTATTTTGAGCAGTGAGCTCTAGGAAGTGTGCCTGAATGAATGTGCATTCCCTTTTTCTTTATACTTTTAACAAAGTATAGATTGTGGATTAATCTCCACCATGGTTTTTTCCCTAACAGGGTTTCCACATAAAAATCTTGGTGTTATGGTGTTTCGATTGTTTCTTTCATGTGCTTGCATCTTTACTTTTTTTTAAATGCTATAGATGGTTTATAATTTGAATTGAAATTTAAATATAGCTTAACACTGATTCACCCCCCCTCCCAGTGTTCCTTGAGTCCAACATGAAAATCCCTAGACACTATGGAGCTTGACACTTTGAAGGTTTCTTATCCCTCCCAATACACATCAACCAAGGCTAAAGCGAGTTTTTCATTAATGACTATCTTCAAAGAAGAACATTAAGGTAGAAAAACCATGTACCAATACTACACCATCAAAAACCTAAACCATGGAGAATACCTTTGTATCAAATAATTGCAAACCCAAAGCAATGATAAAGATATGACTCACATCAATGAAAAAATAATGCCAAAGATAACAAACTCCCCCTTTGGCATTGATGTCAACAACCAAACCTCTATTGCTCCCCCTTTGAAGATAAACCACCTGTTACTTGCAAATTCACTTGAAACAACCTTGAAAAGGAGCAAATGTTAACCACTGTCAAAGAAAATTTGCACTTCCAATGTCAAAGTAAATAATGCAATCATCAAGGAAGCAATTTTCATAAAAAAAAATGGCATATCACAGTCATAATACCTACAACAATTGTTAGAATACCTGTATGTGGACTGGATGCAGTCATAATACATGTTGTTCAAACTAAATATGAATTGTATGTCGCCAAATGCAATCATAATAAATGTGCAACTATCATAACCCATGTATGTGCATTGAATGTCTACTTGTATGTTCCACATGTATGTGCACTGAATGATAAAGACAATCACTATAAAGGCACACTAAAGGTAAATGAATCATATAGCCTTTGTATTGAAAAATGCAATGAATCAACACTGTACTAATAATGAATCAACACTATGTTGTAAATGAAATGACATGGGCCTGGTCATCATTGATAAAAGCAATGACATCATTGTAAATGCACACTGTACTATGAAAGCATCATTATGATATCACTGTAAATGCACAACTACAACTATAAAAGCATCATTTTCACAATGCTTCTCCCCCTTTGACAACAATGCCAAAGGAACAAAAACTGATTATCCCAAAGACATAAAAGAAGCAATGAACAAGATAAAGATCCATAAGTAGTAGAGTGAATGGAAACAAATATACAAGATATTACCATACTGCCAGACTATCTTATGGATGAGGAACAAAACCAGAGTACCATGTTTCAGAGAATGAGCAATATAGACTATCACAAAACAGTGAGAAACTATCAAGCAAGAGAGAAAAACCATTGCACCAAGCATAAACTAGTTAGATGATATAAAGAATAAGCATAAAGCACCACTGATAATAATCCTCGTTAAGCCAGCATTGTTAGAGTAAAGTAAATAGTCCACAATGATGAATAAGTATATCACTGAAGTCTCACAAAGCAAATAACACTAGTATTGAGTATCAGGACTTGACAATATCCACTGTATCTTCATGATGCAAGATATCACAAGGAACCAAAAATTGGAGCATTGAAGGCATGCAATAGTCTATCATTATTGCAATAGATAAGCATAAAAAAACACATAGTGAAGACATCAAAAATTATCATACATAAGCTCAAGCCACTCACTTAAGTGTTGTTCTATATGTTGAATATCTAAACATAAAAAAATAAGAATGGAATGGAACCAAAATGAACCATTCATGAGCCAAGGATGAAGAATATTCTTTGAAGCTCCCCTTGAAACTTGGCATATATAACTTGTGCTATTGAAGAGAGCCAAGGGAGAGAACACCAAGTCTATCCCTTAAGTTTTCAAACACCTCTTTTGCTAATGGATTTGTGAAGATATCAACCACCTGATCACATGATGCTACATAGTCTAAGACAACTTCATTTGTTAGAAATTTTTCCCTCAAGAAATGATAGTGGATATCTACATGTTTAGTTCTTCAATGCATCACAATATTTTTTAAAATATTTATAGTACTAGAGTTGTCACATAAAATATGAACAGGTTGAGATACTTCCACTTTGATGTCTTTTAGTGTTTGACCCATCCAAAAAACCTCAAAAAAACATGTGGCAACAAAAATGTATTCTACTTCAACATTTGAAAAAGACACAGTCTTATTTCTTGCTGTGCCAAGCCACTAATATGCCACCCAAGAAAAATGCTCCTCCATAAGTGCTCTTTTTGTCATCAATACATCCTGCCCAATCAACATTAGTATAAGCAAGCAAAGTAAAATCATCATGTCTTGGATACCACAAACCATAATCAATAGTACCATTCACATATCTTAATATTATTTTGATTGCATTAAGATGAGACTGCTTGGGAGAAGACTGAAATGTTGCCACCAAGCATACAACATGCATGTTATCAGGCCTTGAGGCAGTCAAGTACAAAATACTACCTATCATAGATCTGAATATAGTGTGATCTACATCAAGTAAATCAACATCTTGGCCTAATTTGCAACCAATTTCCATGGGAGTTCCAACTGGTTTGCTTTTATCCATTTGAAATCTTTTGAGCATCTCTTTTGCATATTTTATTTGAGAAATAAAGATACCCTTCTCAAGTTGAGAGACTTGTAATCCAAGAAAGAAAGACAGTTCTCCAAGCATGGACATTTCAAACTCTACTTTTATAATGTTAGGAAAGCAAAACACATATTATCATCATTGCTCCCAAAAACAATATCATCTGCATAGACAACAACAATCAGAATATTGTCACCTTTTGTCATGAAATATAAATTTCTATCAACACCTCCTTTTGTGAATCCTTGTCCCTACAAATGCTTATCCATCCTAGAGTACCATGCTCTAGGGGCTTGTTTCAAGCCATATGATGCTTTTTTCAATCTATAGACATGATCTTTACTTGCACATTCAAATCCTTTAGGCTATTCCATATAAACTTCTTCCTCAAGTTCACCATTTAAAAAGGAAGACTTAACATCCATTTGAAACACTTTGAAATTTTTATAAACAAAAAATGCTAGAAAGATTCTTATGGCTTCAAGCCTAGCTACAAGGGCAAACGTTTCATCAAAATCAATACCCTCAACCTGAGAGTATCCTTTGTAGACAAGTCTTTCCTTGTTTCTAACTACATTTCCCTTGTCATCAAGTTTATTCCTAAAGACCCACTTTGCTCCAATAACATTCTTGTCCTTGGGTATAGGAACTAGTTCCCATGTCTTGTTTTTCTCTATCCGACCTAGCTCCTCTTCCATTGCCTTAATCCAGAATTCATTTTTACTAGCCACTGAATAGGTTTTAGGTTCTAATTTTAAAATCAAACACATATGTACCTAATCATCTGCACTAGCAATCTTTCTTCTAGTTTGAACAACAATAGTTATATCCCCAATAATTCATTCTTGAGGATGATTTCTTTGTATTACCTTTGAAGGGGCTTTAGTTGTTGATTACATGGGCTTTTTACGAGTACCTTATGGAACTGTCACCTCTTTTTTATTTTACCTCATTTTTTGGTAAGTGGATCTCTTCTTCATTATCTTCTTTTTGTTGTTCACATGGCTGCAACATCTCATCAACTTTCACATTAGTGCTTTCAACTACTCTTTTTAGCCTTTTATTAAAACACTTATAAGCTTTACTGTGAGTAGAGTAGCCTAAAAAGATACCTTTATTATAATGAGACTCAAAATTACCTATACTTTCATCATCTCTTTTTATAAAACATTTACTTCCAAAGATTCTGAAGTACCCAACATTTGTTGATCTGCCATACCACAGTTCATATGGAGTGTACTTGGATTTTACCCTTAACTAAACTTTTTTTAATGTATAGACTGTTGTATGGACCACTTATTTTCAGTGGGTGTTAGGTAGATTTTCATCTTGGAGCATTATTCTTTCCATCTCTTTCATAGTTCTATTTTTTCTCTTAGCTACTTTGTTTCGCTATGGTGTCCTAGAGGCTGAATATTGCCTCTTAATGCCATGTTCTTCATAGTAGTCCATGAATTCTTTTGAAGTGTACTCTCCACCTTTATCTAATTTCAGGCACTTGATCTTTAAATTTGATTCTCTTTCAACCATCTTTCTAAAAATCTTAAATCTATCAAAAGCTTTTGACTTATGTTTCTAAAAGGTCGCCCAAGTAATTTTGGTATATTCATCAATAAAGAGCATAAAATATCTTTCACCATTTAATGATTTTGTCCTTGTAGGACCACATAAATCAAAATGAACAAGTTGTAAAGGCTTAGTAGAAGAGTACTCTTTGGATTTAAAACTTACTTTTGTTTGCTTACCAAGTTGACATTCCTTACAAGTATTGTTGATAGGCTTTGAAATGACTGGCATATTCCTTACATTTTGATTTTTTTTTAATCTCAACAGGATTGTCAAAACTTATATGCCCAAGCCTTTTATGCAAAATTTTACTTTCTTCAACTTGACCCATAAAACAAACATGTCCATCTTTACCCCTGTTTGTAGTCTCATGAAGATTATAAATGTTCCCTTTTTTCCTTAGGCCAGTTGTAAATATTTTCCCAATTTCTTACTTATTTCACAACCTTGAGCAGTAAATGTAACTTTAAATCCATTGTCACAAATTTGACTTACGCTTAGAAGATTGTGTGTTACACCTTCTACATGGTACACATCATGTAAAGGAGTATCATCATCTAGAAGAATGGTACCTTTTCCCTTGATCAAAATACAAAAATCATTCCCGAACTTGACTAAACCACCAACATAATCTTCAAGATTGGAAAACTTCCTCTTACCACCATTCATGTGGTGAGAGCATCCACTATCTACAACCCATAGGTCTTACTTTTTGACAGTAGGGTAGTTTGAACATGCATAGCTTCAAACTTTTATTAATCCTCTTTGGTCTCCAAACTAATTTTATTTTATCTGCCTTAATAGGTGTCTTGAGATGACTGTTGATTTTGTTTTGATGCACTTCAAAGTTAGTTTTGCAAAACCTAGCTATATGTCCAAGGTTTCCACAATTAAAACACTTCAACTTATTCAAGAACTTAAAAATATTTCCATTCACAAAGCTTGGTCTTCTTCTAGACATAACCCTACATTCACTTGCCTTATGGCCATATTGGTTATAATAGAAGTAATAGCCAAAGAAATACAAATTACATCTAAATGGATTACTCATTTTTTTCAATTGATGGTTTCATAAGCTTTTCATTTGTGACATCATCTTGTTTTGGTTCATTGGAATGTGAGTATTCCCCCTCTACAAATCCTAGACTAGTCTTATTCTCTTGGTCTTTTTGTTTACCCAAGAGGTTTGCTAACTATCATTGCTATCACACATGTCAAGCTTTTTTCTCAAGGATACAATTTATGCCTCTAATGTGCAACACTCATTTTCATTGGTATTTAACTATTTTTTAGTAACTATTGGCAATCAGGATTGCACCCTTAGTCAAGTTGAGCCTGGCTATCCTATTGCAACATGGAAACATTCTTTGATTTATGGGTCAATAAATGAGTGAGTGAATCTGCAAAGTGGGTTGGTTCCCTCTAGCTAATCACCTAGCCTATGAACTTTCAGGGGAAAGGGGTAGGAAGAAAACTAAAAAATGAAATCTACAACTTAAGATGATCAACTAGATATTTTGATATTTTGACAAAAACTTAACCCACAACAACCTCTCTTAAAGCACTAGCTCTCACAATCCACCTTAGAACATTTAGGTCAATAGTGTTTTGCATAAAGATTCATGAATCATTGAATACAATATGCAACCTAAACTATCTGGAATTCTTTCCCACAACCCACAATAATAGGACAATAGAAGGATTCACCACTTTGAATCACAAACAACATCAGATTATCACTGTAAGTACATGACAAGAAAGGGGAAAGGAAAAATCTACTGCTTGTATTGAAACTGAAGGAATAAGATATCAAAATATGATTCAAAAGGTTTATAAAACTCTCTTCAATGCATATGACAGCAAGAAACATAATTTTGAACCCTGAGAAATTAAAATTTCTCAAACTTATAGCCATCAAGTGACCCTAGTAGTGCAAAATAGAAAAATCAGGCCCACTGCTTCTCCAAAAAGCAACTCTTCTCTCATTTTCAAGCTCAGGGAAAAATCCTAAAAAATAGAGGTTTAAATTGCTCCAAATTTTCTCCAAAAGGATAGAAACTTTCCATCTCCCATGTGTTGATCCAAAAAGCCCACAAAATCAAGTGCAAATAGCTAGAAACTGAAAATGGAAAGTTTAGTTTGTTATCTCTTTTCCAAATCCACTGAGGAACTCCAACTTAGAAATAAAAGGTTTTAATGTCGACTCAAGTGCACTATTTCACTGCATTTAAATAACACTTAATTAAGTGATTTATAGAAATATTGCTTAATTAATGTTTTACAATCTCATAGTTTTACAAAACAAAATAGAAACCCACTTTTTGTCACATCTGTTTTTCCCATTTATCTCCACATACTCTTATTTTTTCAATTTGGCTTTGATCAATTTGATTTTTTGCAATAAAAATAAAACTTTGATACTTTCAAAAATGAAACCAATACATTGGGACTCTATATATTTGATTTTTCTATGAAAAATAATAAAAAATTTAAGGACCCCTACCACATATAGTGACTCAAACTCCATAAAGAAACCCTAAAATGTTTAAGACTTAGGAAGAATTTGAAGGGCCTAAGGTCATTGTCTTGATTGCATTAAAATTTCTCCAAGGTCCTAAGAAGCTCTTTTAAAATGGAAAAGGCACATATGAGCATAGTTTTGATTTTCTATAAAAATAAAAGAAAAAGCTAAGGTAAAGGGTTTTGGCTTGGGAAACATATGAGGCAAGGTACTAACAAAGCATTTGAGATCTAAAAGAATGTGATAAAAATCACATTCGACTTAGGCATGGGGAAAACCCTAGCCACAAAACCAATTTCAAACACACATTTTGGCTATCATTTTTCATCGGCCAAGTTGAAGGAAGAAGGGGTCTGATGGGCATCGCCATGGACATCAACGTTTGCATTTTTTAGCTTGAATATCTTTTTTTCCTGTTGCTTATAAGAGATTTTCATGGATCTTTTGTCAACCTCTCATGAAGGCAAGCTAGGTAAGTCTTTTCTTCATTCATTTTCACTTGTTTGGATGCATTGTTGAAGGATAAAATCCATGGCCATTATCAGAATTTGATGCATTTTCTTTATGTATTTATATTGTCGATGCCCTTCATTTCTTTGAAGCCACCATCGAATGGCCTTGTTTTGGGTCTCTGAGAGGAAAATGAGGGAGAGCCCGCGGCTATAGATGTCTCTTCTCCTGGCCAACAAATGTGGGTAAGATTTCCCCATCGAAACTTGTATCTCTTTCTCTATTTTCTGCTAGTAAAAGCTTTGAGTTCAATATCATAGTCATTGTATTGTTTCTTTCTTGCATTTCATGAAAAGGCCGCAATTATTTCTATATATTTTCTCATTAGAAGCCACAACCTTATCCTTCACTCTACTTTTCTCTGAAGGTTTGTTCATGATAGCTTGGATACTTCTCCTCCATTTTGTATTTGTGATTTCTTTTTATACAAACCCCATGTGGGTTTGAAATTTGTGAAGAGAAAACAATTCTTCAGGCCATGACTTTCAACATGTATTTTTGGGTTTTGCATCAACATAAAATATTATCTTATGCACTTTCTTTCACTTATGTGAGTGAGATACAAGGTTTCAAATACCCATGACTCCATTTTGATTGACACTAAAGGATCATCACAACCGCAACTTCACTTTTTGAGGAGCATTCCAAGTCATAGAAAACCAAAACCCCCCTCTCCATCCTCATGCATTCCTAACTTTTGGGAGAAACTTAGCTTGATATGTGTATGCTTGTCTCTATTGGCAACCCATATTAACGTTTTTCAAAACACTTTTATGAAACAAGTCGGTTCCTTCAACAGAAACAAATGCATTCCATGATTTTGTACTTGAAGTGTTTCTTGAGTATTCATGATGAGTTTGTTGTATCTTGTTCACTCTATTATACTGAACAGAGTTAAACTTTTATTTCCATTCACACACTTTCAAATAAACTCAACATGATGCACTTGTAGCATAATGAAAGTTAACCCTTGCTTTCCTTAAGACAAAACAAATGTAATCTCACATCCATGAATCTTTTCTGAAGCATTTGAACATGTCATGATGCTAAAACAAAGATTAGGATGCAATGTTCTATTTGCTTCCATGATGTTGTTCCATATGTGAAACATTGTCTCTTTTAGAATGCATTGCACCAACAGTCAATAATGACCTGTTTCATTTCATGCTATGACTTCAATAGTTCATTTGCAGTAAGTTTGTACTTTGATTGCTTCACATACCCAAAGTCTTTTTGCTTTCAAATTCTCAATTTGGCATTGTACTTGTTATTCACTTGTAATAAAAATGAATTTTTTACTTTGGCATTCCATATTTTCTATATCTTTGATTATGAAGAAGCAAAAGAAGCTCTTTCTTGTATGATATTCCTACCATAATTCTTTAATGTGTGCACCACACAATTTCCTCTTTTCAGTCTATTTGCACATTAGAGTACTTTAAAATCTTGCACAAAGATAAAGCATCAATCGTCCATTCATTATGTTGTATACTCCTTTTACAATGTTTGTATTTGAAAAGCAAATTGCATCTACAGGTATAATAAAAGCATTCTTTTATGAATGTTTTCCTTAGCACTAAATCATATCATAGTGTAGAAACACAAATCTGAACCTTGTGCCCTTATTTTGTTTCGAACATAATGATGTTGCCCTAAGAAAGATTATTGTTCCTCTACCATGTCCTGCATACAGATATCCACTATGATGTTCACATATCACCCATATGTCGATGATGACTCCTTTGCACTTTATGCTATGGCTTTGTCAATCTCACTTTTCAAACATTTAGCTTTGCACTTTCAATACTTTGTTACTCCTTCCAGTTTTGATAAAGCACCATGATTTTTTCCTCATCATTTGATGATTGCCTTTGTGAGGCACTTAGATAACTATGCATATGGTGAACATCCCACATTGCCACTCTATTAGCAGTACATCCTTTTCTACCCTCTTGTTTCATGGTTTCTCTTTGTTGTACATACTTGATCACTGTACTTGCATTTAAATATGTTGCTTTTTTTTGCACTTATTGACTTTCATGCTTTACTTGCAGCCACTTGTCACTTTGTTTCTTGATGGAGACAACCCTTCGTATGTACTCTTCATGCATTTTTATCTCCTAGACAACAAATTTTGACATGAAATTTTGATTTTTGCATAAGAGACTTTGAAATACAACACCATGATGAAGGCGTTCTGAAGCTTCTCAAATTGCTTATGTTGTCATTGATGACTTGTAAACAAGGAATTATGTATGCCTATTCACTATCTCATTCCATGATGATGCACTTAATGATGATTATCTTGAGCAACTGATCATCTCTAATCTTCAACTCATTGCACCTTTAGAATTGATTGTCCTATATGATCACTTGCTTCAGCTCTTATGACACTTGATGTACTCCTTCAAATGCATATCTCTTTTGAGCAATACTAAATTGTTCCTTTTTTCAACCCCTCTATGGAATGTTGAGGAGAAACATGTTGAGCTCAACCCTTTTGGTAGCCCATTTTACACCACATGCTATAAAATATTCAAAACAAATCAACAACATGGTTTTTCCTATAGCTACACAAGAAACAAAGTGTTAGATTAAAACAATAAATTTAGAAGCTTCTTATGATGTTTCCTCCTTGGTATTCTCTTGTAATCCTCTTGTTTTTGCTCAATTAATTCAATGTATCATAAACAATATTATACATTATTGTTGATGGATCATGTAGGAGGATTAATAACCTAAGCTCTAACAAACATTGTCATCCACTTGCAGGTTCACTTGGAGAATAGGAGCAAAGAAGGATGCACAACATTGAAGGCAACTCGAGGAAAAGTTCAAGCAATGACGGCTATGTTCCCTCTTATGTGCTCTTTTCTCTTTTTAATCATCAGTAGCTTAGTGTACTCTTTATGACTATTGGCTATTCCCATGGCTGGTGTGGGACACTTGGTTCTCTTTTATTTATCCCAATGAATACAAAACAACATTTGTATAATTTTGGTTCAATCTTCTACTTCTCTTTTGCAACAATTGAATGAAACATTGTGTAATAAAAAACTAAATACAAAATGAAGTACTTTATTTTTACACTTCATGTAATATTAAATGCTACAAATGATGAATGACAAACTCAAATGCAATGAATTTTATTTCAAACTCAAAACTCAAAATATGCAATGATTTAAACAACTACAAAAATAACTGAAACTTTTCACCTTAAAATGAATTTGAGATAACCAACTCTATCAATTTGAGTTAGGGTGAAAACTTCATAACACTTTTGGTGACCTCTACTAGATGCTTGCCTGATAAGCATTGGTCTAATTGACTTATGTATATCCATTTCGCATAGAGTCAATTCTTCCCTTCTGAAACTTAAAAGTTCTGAAAAATCTAAAACTTTTAACTCCAAATAGTAGCAAAACCACACCAAAACAAACAAAAACAAAGAAACAAGGCCCTAGTGGCCAGAAAACAATGTGCAACAACACCTATGGAAAAGAAACAACTAAAAATAAATGTGCTTCAAGCACTTATTAGCAGCCAACTAACTCTACCTACACTAACTAGTGAAGACGACTGTCTAAACAAAACCATTAACTAGTTTTGAAAAATAGCCGCCTCTTCTGACCAACTGAGGGTACTTTGCATGCTTGTAAATCCATCAAAAGATGTGGAGAAATATCAAATATCCACTAATTTGTTGCAACACCTTCCAAAAGAGGAAAAAGTAGTCACTTACCCACAAATGTTGGTTTGTGAACCCATGGTGATCAAGTAAGCAAGTGGGTTGATTGTGATTAAAGTGATATCTCTCTTGATGTTCTGGATCAGCATTGTCACAGGGTTGCTCCTTCTCATTGGCTTCCACCCAAGCTAAATTCCTAATAGGGAATCCTCTTGAAGGTTTTGGGCTAGATGGAAAACAACTCAAGTGATTAGAAGGAAAAGAACCACCTTCATCTTTAACTGAAACAACAACCTCAAGCTCCTCTATGCAACAGAAAGAAAGCTTCTCCAACCAACTAAGATTAGGTAGATCAGCTTCATGAAAAATTTCTTGACACTTGGCTTCTTCTTCCAAAAGCTTTAGTTGCACGCTTTCACTACAGTCCTTCAACTAATCAATTTCATCTTGTTCCACCTTAAATAGGGCAGGTTCAAAGACTTGTTTCACTTTGTTGTCCTCATCATTTACTTGACCTCCACTAGAATCAAACAGGGTAACAAGATCTCTACAAGTTGGATAAGTAGGATCTTGAAACTCAAGAATTGAAGTGTCTTATAAGGACCAACTCTCGTCAATCAGTTCTCTCAACTATCCTTCAAGGGAAACCATCACCAATGTATTTATGTTAGCTTCACCTCCATCAATTGATCCATCAACCATCACCTCTCTTTTCTCTATTTGATCCATGCCTTCAGTTTCTTGATTATGCTCCATTTTAGGCAAGTTTTCAAGCATACCATAGTCTTGAACCTTCATAGTCACACTATCCTTGCTTATTTTTTCATGGATCAACCCCCTATCAATGTATTTTTCATGTCCTTGTTGATCACAACTTGTTGATTTTGTTAGCTCACATGTATTTTCTTCATCAATAGGAACAAACAAAGGAAGTTCTTAAAATAAATTAGTTAAAATAGGTACCTCAACATTCTTTTCCACCTCTACAAGAAACTGTTCCTAATTTTCTAAATCTTCCTCATCACTTAACATCTAGAAACCTTGAAATAGTTGTCAATATCATGCTATCCCAGCTGGTCTTACTTTTCCAAAAATTTCTCTTTCCATTGACTTGCAGCTACTATGGGTGTGAGAATGCTTTCCCTGCCATGGTCCACAAAAGAAGGAAGCTCATCAAACAAAAATGTGGAGCTATCCTCTTGAGCAACCTTTTTTACCTCCTCATCTTATTGATCATTTGACTCAAAGCTACTTTCACATGTATGTTCTTGAAACAACCCATTACCTAGATGGTCCTCATCACTATGATGATCAAAACCTGGCATAGTCATGCCATTTTCACTATCATTCTCAAAGTTAAGAAGCTCATCAAATAGATTAATTGAAACTTCTTCCTCATTGTCCAAATTTGCAACCCAAACATCAAGATCATCCTAAAATGAATCTTTATAACATTCTTCTTGGTTCTCTAATAAAAAAGGACTATTTTTTACCTCATAATAGCTTTCATCAAGCCTTGTTGACTTCTCAAGAGGTTCACACTTGCACTCCTTTTTTTGATCCAAAGCTTCAACATCACACTCACTCTACTAAACTAGCAATTCATCACACTCTTTGACTTCTTGCTGCTCAAAAACAACATTCTCATCATCATTTTCAAAGAACATAGGTAACTCATTGAGCCAAACTATGGAATGGTCCTCTTGACCAACCTTTTTTTCCCTTCTGCCCTACTGCCTTGATTGATCTATTAAAACAAATTGATCATTTTCAATAAAATCAGGAAACTCATCAATAAAAACAAGCAAGGATTCATCTTGAGAAGCCTTTTCCTACTCCTTTTTCTATTTCAAGCGGTAAACCTCCAAGGTTGAACATAATGGATTTACCTTTCTAAGCTTCTTGATGTGGAGTAAGGTTTCTCAATCCATGAATTAATCTGGTGAGGAAACCTGGGAAGCTTCTTGGGTTTCTTGCAAGGAAAGTTGTTATTCAATGGGTTGCTTCAAAACTAGACTAGGTTGGATCTCCTCAGGAATATGCCCATCTTCTATGAAGCATTGTGTATTGAATCTAGGGATGTCTCTTTCAAAAAATGGGTTTGGGAAATTAGCAACTGGGTAGGTTTTTGCTCAACAACGGGCTTTTGAAATGAAGGGAAGCTCCTTAAACTTGGATTTTCTGCTTGAAAAGATCTAAGAGACTCACCTTGTCTAAAACTCAGAGATTGATACTTATGAACCTCTTTTGGGACAGGATGCTCTGGAACTACAAGAGTTGCTTGAATTTCATGCTTTTCCTCTAACTTCTACTCATAGAGATAGGCTTGGTAAGCCATCTCTTCTTGTTGTTGATTGCATTCATGTTGCCTCTTGATCTCCTCCAATTTCCTTTTGAAATCAAGCATGAAGTCAAGCAACTCACTCTTTAGGCTTGCAATCTCCTCCTTTCCACAATATGTGAGCTAGTTTTGAGCATATGAAGGTCGAGGTGTATATTGAGCAAGGGTGGGTGGGTGGTAATTATATTGCGGATGTTGTTTTTGAGGAGCCAAGGAATTGAAACTAGTAGCATGATTATGCTGATACGACTAATATGGAGATGGATAAGTAGGGTTTTCATGATATGGCAGATGATATTCATATTTCTTATGAAAATTTTATATTTTTTCCCATGTAAAAGCTGGAAAATAACAAAAGCTAGGATTTTAAAACAAGCCAACACTTGATTTGCATGCAAAATTCAAGAACAGAGTCGCCATGGTGTTTGATGATTTTGCCTCCAAAGGCTAATAACACTGAAGAACACACTAGATTCTTTAGTACATACACTTCTGTTGGAATATGGCTTCAGGAGTTTGTTTTTGACTCTTAGTGTTGTCATTGATGGCAACTGGAGTTAGTAGTATGGTCCGCAATTTAGAGGCAATTCATACTGGCAAGGAAAGTAGAAGACAATACTCTATCGGCAGAATGTATGAAGAGCATAGTATCCAGTTGGTAAGTTGGTCTGGTTACTTCACCAGATCATTATTTTGTTGTGTGGATCCCCAAGGATGCTTTTCAATCATGTATGTTATTTTTTTGATAAGTTTTATGATATTACACTGATCCATGTACAAGTTTGGAGATTTGATAGAATAATTTATTGCTTATTTTCTCATTGTGATTGATGTGTTGTGCATGGTGTGTTCCAGATGTACGAGGAATATGTGTTTAACTATTTATTATATTGGAAATTTTGGTTTGGGTCCCTACTATAGTCTAGCTGACTTGTGTGGGTATGCATTAGCTCTAATTGGTGTTTGGAGCCGACTTGTGCAAAAGTATTATATTTTGTTTCAAGCCAACATACATAAATAAAATTATTGTTAGTGGATATATAAGTGAGATTGGTAATTCATTTTAGGGGTGAGATGTTCTAATACATTAAGTGGTGAAAATGTGTGTGCGAAAAAGTGCAGAACAACTGCATGAGGTACTATCAAAGGATATGTTCTAAGAATTTTGTTTGTGCAATAGAAGGGTTTTTGTAGAGCAAAGTAGAACAGAGCATAAGTGCAAATTGCGTAGAAGGTCCAAGGTCAATCTTCATGTGCTTCATTGGAACTAAATCTAGGAATATAGAGATGCTATTGTCTGAGTTCATATTTTTAATAGCTTCAATCTAAACTTCTTTTGGACAGTGAGTTCTCTTTTGTATTTTGAGCAGTGAGCTTTAGGTAGTGTGCCTGAATGCAATTGCATTCCCCTTTTTATCATACTTTTAACATAGTATACTTTGTGGGACTAATCTCCACTGTGGTTTTTCCCCTAACAGGGTTTCCATGTAAAAAAATCTTGGTGTTATGGTGTTCACATTGTCTTATTAATGTGCATGCATGTTTCCTTCTATTTATTTGTTGTGGATGTTATTAGAAGTTAAATATTGCTATTGGTAGTTTAAGATCTGATTTGAGATTCAAAATTGTGGAACACTGATTCACCGCCCCTCTCAATGTTCCTAGTGTCCAACAACTTTTTGTGTGCTATTCATACTGGATCTATTTTTTACCTCCAAAGGGCTAAAACTTTGTTGTGCATACAAAAAAACAAAGAAAATTGTGTTTAAGCAGACTGAACTTAGTTTACCATCCCACCAAGCATGCCAAAAATTATTGGCAATCAGGATTGCACCCTTAGTCAAGTTGAGCTTGGTTATCCTGTTGCAACATGGAAACATTCTCTAATTTGTGTGTCAATCAATGAGTGAGAGTGAATCTCTAGAGTGGGTTGGTTCCCTCTAGCTAATCACCTAGCCTATGAACTTTCAGGGGAAAGGGGTAGGAAGAAAGCCAAAAAATTAAATCTACAACTTAAGATGATCAACTAGATATTTTGAGATTTTGACAAAAACTTAACCCACAACAACCTCTTTTAAAACACTAACTCTCACAATCCACCTTAGAACATTTAGCTCAATAGTGTTTTGCATAAACATTTGTAATCATTCAATACAATATGCAACTTGAACTATCTACAATTCTTTCCCACAACCCACTATAATAGGACAATAGGAGGGTTCACCATTTTGAATCACAAACAACATTAGATTATCACTGTAAGTACATGACAAGAAAGGGGGAAGGAAAACTCTACTACTTGTATCGAAATTGAAGGAATAAAATATCAAAATCTGATTCAAAAGGTTTAAAAAACTCTCTATAATGCATATGAGAGCAAGAAACAGAATTTTGAACCCTGAGAAATTAAAATTTCTCAAACTTATAGCCATCAAGTGACCCCAGAGTGCAAAATAGAAAAATTAGGCCCACTGCTTCTCTAAAAAGCAACTCTTCTCTCATTTTCAAGCTTAGGGAAAAAGCCTAAAAAATAGAGGTTTTAACTACTCCAAACTTCCTCCAAAATGATAGAAACTTTCCATCTCCAAGGGCTAATCCAAAAAGCCCACAAAATCAAGTGCAAATAGCTGGAAACTGAAAATGGAAAGTTTAGTTTGTTATCTCTTTTCCAAATCCACCCAAAAACTCCAACTTAGAAATAGAAGGTTTTGGTGTTGACTCAAGTGCATTGTTTAACTGCATTTAAATAACACTTAATTAAGCAATTTATATAAATATTGCTTAATTAATGTTTTACAATCTCATAGTTTTACAAAATAAAATAGAAACCCCCTTTTTATCACATCTGATTTTTTCATTTATCTCCAAATACTCTTATTTTTGTAATTTGGATTTGACAAATTTATTTTTTTGCAATAAAAATAAAACTTTGATACTTGCAAAAATCAAACCAATACACTGGGACTATCTATATATCTAATTTTTCTATAAAAAATCATAAAAAATTTAAGGCCCCCTACCACATATAGTGACTCAAACTCCAAAAGAAACCCTAAAATTTTTAAGACTTAGGAAAAATTTGAAGGGCCTACGGTCATTGTCTTGATTGCATTAAAATTTCTCCAAGGTCCTACGTGGTTCTTTTAAAATGGACAAGGCACATATGAGCATAGTTTTGATTTTCTATAAAAATCAAAGAAAAGGCTAAGGTAAAGGGTTTCGGCCTGAGCAACATATGAGGCAAGGTATTAACAAAGCATTTGAGATCTAAGAGAATGTCATAAAAATCACATTCGACTTAGGCATGGGGAAAACCCTAGCCACAAAATCAATTTCAAACACACATTTTGCCTATCATTTTTCATTGACCAAGTTAAAGGAAGAAGGGGCCTGCTAGGCACCACCATGGACATTAGGGTTTGCATGTTTGAGCTTGAATCTCTTCCTTTCCTATTTCTTCTAAGATATTTTCATGGATCCTTTGTCAACCTCTCATGAAGGCAAGATAGGTAAGGCTTTTCTCCATTCATTTTCACTTGTATGGATGCATTGTTGAAGGCTACACTCCGCGACCATTATCAGAATTTGATGCATTTTCTTTATGTATTTCTATTATTGATGCCCTTCATTGCTTTGAAGTTTCCATCGAATGGCCTAGTTTTGGGTCTCTGAGAGGAAAAATGAGGGAGAGCCTGCAGTTGTACATGTATCTTCTCCTAGCTAGCAAATGTGGGTAAGCTTTCCCTATCGAAAATTGTATCTCTTTCTCTATTTTATGCTGGTAAAATCTTTGAATTGAGTATCGTAGTGATTGTATTGCTTCTTTCAAGTGCATTTCATGAAAATTCTATGGAGATTTTTTTATATTTTCTCATTGGAAGCCATAGCCTTATCTTTCATTCTACTTTTCTTTGAAGGTTTTTCATGATAGCTTGGATACTTCTCGATTTTATATTTGTGATTTCTTTTTATACAAACCCCATGTGGGTTTGACATTTGTGAAGAGAAAACACTTCTTTAGGCTGTGGCTTTCAACATGTATTTTTGGGTTTTGCATCTATAGAAAATATTCTCTTATGTGCTTTCTTTCACTTATGTGAGTGAGATACAAGGTTTCAAAAACCCGTGACTCCATTTGATTGACACCAAAGGATCATCACAACTGCGGCTTCACTTGTTGAGGAGCATTTTGAGTCATGGAAAACTAAAACTCCCTCTCCATCCTCATGCATTCCTAACTTTTGGGAGCAACTTAACTTGATATGTGTATGCTTGTCTCTTTTGGTAACCCATATTAACATTTTTCAAAACACTTTTATGAACAAAGTTGGTTCCTTTCAACAAAAACAAATGCATTCCATGATTTTGTACTTGAAGTGTTTCTTGAGTATTCATGATGAGTTTTCTATATCTTGTTCACCCTCTTATACTGAACAGAGTTAAACTTTTATTTCCATTCACACACTTTCAAATAAACTCAACATGATCCACTTGTAGCATAGTGAAAGTTAACCCTTGCTTGCCTTAAGACAAAAAAAATGTAATCTCACCTCCATGAATGTCTTTTCTGAAGCATCTGAATATGTCATGATGTTGAAACAAAGATTAAGATGCATTGTTTTGTTTTCTTCCATGATGTTGTTCCATATGTGAAACATTGTCTCTTTTAGAATGCATTGCACCAACAGTCAATAATGACCTGTTTCATTTCATGCTATGACTTCAATAGTTCATTTGCAACAAGTTTGTACTTTGATTGCTTGACATACCCAAAGTCTTTTTGCTTTCAAATTCTCCATTTGGCATTGTAGTTGTTCTTCACTTATATGATATTCCTGCCATAATTCTTCAATGTGTGCACCCCATAGGTTTCTCTTTTCAGTCTATTTGCACATTAGAGTACTTTAAAATCTTGCACAAAGATAAAGCATCAATCGTCCATTCATTATGTTGTATGCTCCTTTTACAATGTTTGTATTCGAAAATCAAATTACATCTATAGGTAAAATAAAAACCTTCTTTTATGAATGTTTTCCTTAGCATCAAATCATATCATAGTGTAGAAACACAAATCTGAACCTTGTGCCCTTATTTTGTTTCAAACATAATGATGCTACCCTAAGCAAGATTACTGTTCCTCACCCAAGTCTTGCATATAGATATCCACTATGATGTTCACATATTAGCCATATGTAGATGATGACTCCTTTGCACTTTATGCTATGGCTTTGTCAATATCACTTTTCAAACATTTAGCTTTGCAGTTTCAATATGTTGTTACTCTTTTCAGTTTTGATAAAGCACCATGATTTTTCCCTCACCATTTGTTGATTGCCTTTGTAAGGCACTTAGATAACTATGCATATGGTGAACATCCCACATTGCCACTCTATTAGTAGTATATCCTTTGCTTCCCTCTTGCTTCATGGTTCCTCTTTGTTGTACATACTTGATCACTGTACTTGCATTTAAATATGTTGCTTCTTTTGCCACTTATTGACTTTCATGTTTTACTTTCAGCCACTTGTGGCTCTGTTTCTTGATGGAGACAACCCTTCCTCTGTACTCTTCATGCATTTTTATCTCCTAGACAACAAATGTTGACATGAAATTTTGATTTATGCTCATAAGACTTTGAAATACAACACCATGATGAAGGTGTTCTAAAGCTTCTCAAATTGCTTCAGTTGTTATTGATGACTTGTAAACAAGGCATTATGTATGTCTGTTCACTATCTCATTTGATGATGATGCACCAAATGATGATTCTCTTGAGCAATTGATCATCTATGATCTTCAACTCATTGCACCTTTAGACTTGATTGTCCTAGATGATCACTTGCTTGAGCTCTTATGACACTTGATATACTCCTTCAGATGCATATCTTTTTTTAGCAATACTAAATTGTTCATTTTTTCAACTCCTCTATGGAATGTTGAGGGGCAGCATGCTAAGCTCATCCCTTATGGGAGCCTATTTTACGCCACATGCTATAAAATATTCAAAACAAATCAGCAACATGGTTTTTCCAATATCTGCACAAGAAAGAAATAGTGTTAGATTAAAACAATAAATTTAGAAGTTTCTTATGATGTTTCCTCCTTGTTATTCTCTTGTACTCTTGTCTTTGCTCAATTGATTCAATGTATCATAAATAGTATTCTACTTTATTGTTGATGGATTATGTAGGAGGATTCACAACCCGAGCTCTACCATACATTTTCATCCACTTGCAGGTTCACTTGGAGGATAGGAGCAAAGAAGGAAGCACAACACCAAAGGCAGCTTGAGGACAAGTTCAGACAGTGACGACTATGTTCCCTCTTATGTGCTCTTTTCTCTTTTTAATCATCAATAGCATAGTGTACTCTTTATGGCTCATAGTCTCGGTTATTCCCACGGCTTGTGTGGGACACTTGATTCTCTTTTATTTATCTCACTGAATACAAAACAACATTTGTATAATTTTGGTTTAATCTTGTACTTCTCTTTTGCAACAATTGAATGAATCATTGTGTAATAAACAACTAAATACAAAATGAAGTACTTTCTTTTTACACTTTATGTAATATTAAATGCTACAAATGATGAATGGAAAACTGAAACACATTGCATTTTCTTCAAACTCAAAACTCAAAACATGCAATGATTTAAACAATTGTAGAAATAATTGAAACTTTTCACCTTAAAATGAATTTGAGATAATCAACTCTGTCTATTTGAGCTGTGGTGAAAAATTGATAACATTAACTTTTGTAAATCTCTTATTTTCTTCAAGTTGAAGTTTTAGACCAACAATTTGTTTTTCAAACTCATTGATTTTGTTAATCAGATTTTTAGTATATTTTTAGGTCTGGATTTTCTATACTACAACCTCCTTTTTGAGCTTTTTTATTTCACTAAGTGCACATCTTAATTCACCCTCTAGATCAACTTCTTCTCCATTATGATCTAATTGATATGCAATCTTTTCTTTCTGATTTTCATTAGGACTAATGGTAGTCATAAACAGGGTTTCTTCTCCTTCAATAGATCCTTCAAAGCAATTGTCTGTTACATCAACAAACAAACTTTTCTTCTTTTTAAGAACATTTTTATTTTTAAAATTGTATTGTTTTTTCTTTCCCTGCTTTTTACTATCTTCCTCATCACTTTCAAGGTCTTCTTAAGACATTAAGCAGCATGTTGTGCAATTTTTGCACACACGCCCCACTAGAGGCAGGGACCCTCTTTTTTCTTTTGCATCTCTGCATCTTGGCTTGGTCAAATTTTTCAATTTTTCTCTTCTTGGGAGGTTATTTTGGGATTAAGCCTAGTCTTGGTTTGATGAAAGCAATATTTTGAGGCTCTCGGGGAAATTCACCTATTTGGATTTTAGAAATAGGGATTTTGAAGTGAATTCTCAATGTTGTATGAAAATATTTTTTATACTCGTGGATAGAGGATGAAAAATTAGGCTGGGTTGCTTTTTGAACTTTTCAAAAATTCCTTCTAGATAAAAAGTTATGAAATTTAGGGGATTTTCAATTGGCTTGGATTTCAAAAAATCCAAGCTACCTCAGATTCCCCGAAAACCAATTTTGAGGTGAATTTTCAACATCATTTGTAAATCTTTTTTTGCACCCGTGGATAGAAGATGAAAAAATAGGCTGGGTTGCTTTTTGAACTTTTCAAAAATTCCTTCTAGAAAAAAGTTATGAAGTTTAGGGGATTTTGACTTGGCTTGGATTATGGAAAATTCAAACTACCTGAGATTAAGCCATGGAAAATCCAAGCTACCTCAAATTTTCCGAAATTTCCATTTTCAAAAAATCCAAGACCCGTCAAAAATTCCAAAATTTTCAAAAAATGGAAATTTTTCCAAAATGTTTTTTCCCAAAATGGAAAATTTTCCTAAAAAAATTTTTTCCTTAAAATTTTAAAATGTTCAAAATGAAAAATTCTTGAAACGGAAAAAATTTGAAAATAAAAAAATTTCCAAAAATGGAAAGTTTTCTTAAAAGGCCAAAATTTTATTCGAGTTTGATTTGGATATTTTATGGATGAGATTTTTTTAACATGTGAGCTACTAATGATTGTATTTATTTTTTAGGATTATGTAAATTAAGAGGGGACTTGCATATTGATTCATGCTAGAGGAAAATATGGAAAATATTACAAATGAATATTAAATATGCACCTGCCTATGAATTTGTGCCACCAGTTGTATACTAATTGGAGAGGTTCCTTTAACAAGGAAAGACACGTGAAGCTGTATTTATTCTCCAATGAGGATTTTCTCAAAATTGATGTCATTGGGCCATAATGTAATTGAATGCAATTGATTGGATGATGATGTACCATGAGCTCCCAAATTAAATGTAACAGCTTGATGCTTTTAGAAGTGCAATTGCAGCCATTGGATGAATTAAATCCTGGCCATTGGTTCAAAATGTAATTTTCTATAAAATATTAGTGCCTTCTCATTTGTAAAGGGTTAGAATAGCTAATTAGAAGCTGTAGAAAGTCAGAATTGGCTAAGTTAGGAATTAGATTCTACAATTCAATAGTTGTAGGAGAGGAGAGAGACTTGAAATTGTTATGTAAATACTAAAGAAGTTAATGCAATTGGATTTTTGATTTGGAAAGCTTTGTGTTACACTTTGAAAGTTCATGGTTTCTTCTTCTTGATTCTCAAATGTTAGATTTTAGATTTCAGTTCTTTTGAAATGATGATGAAATGTTAATGATGTTGATCAATCCCTAATCCATGTTTTTAGCAATTTATTGATTGTAAGTTGTTGTGTAAAGTTAGTTTGGGCCCCATTTTGTGCTTAGTTCAACTATGAATGCTTGTTTAAATTGTGTCAATTATTGGGTATGTGGATGACTATTCATAGTTTGAAAAATCTTCCAATTTCCTTAGAAGATTGCACCATTTCTGTGCAGTTGTGGGCTTGTCCTTGATCAAGCAGAGATTGGTTTTATTAGGGATCTGTCAGTTTGCAACATTCATCATTGTTGTGATTTATCTTAGGAGTTAGTTTAGAATCTCTCTCAACCCTTCTTTTTTTTCTTTCTTTATATCTGGGTTAGTTTTAGGATTGAAAGCATCACCATATTGTTACTTCTGATGAAAGTATACTTCCAACATTGTTTATTTGTAAGGCCCCTTGTGATTACCTACATTTTCACATATTATCTAAGTTTTTTTTGCATTGTCAAGACCTAACATTAGAGACCTTGGGCTTATCTCTTGAGGCTTGCTGATAGAGATTTACCTTTCAAGAGAGATAGAATATCACATTATCTCTGAGTTGTTGTTGTGCAGAAAACACCATCAACATAGCATAATGTCCAATCTTACCACAACTGAAGCACTTAAATGAAAGCTTCCCCTTATACCTACCTGACCCTCTTCTTAGTTTGCTTACAATGATGGATTCACTATCATCCAATTTTTTTAAGTCAGAATTTATGTCATTGTATTTTTTTCAAACTTACAGACAGTCTCTTTGCTAGTGGGATTATCATTACAAACTCTCATCTCATAGGAAGTAAAGGTGCCATGAAGTTCATCTAAAGTGAGTTTGTTTATGTCCCTCTCTTCTACAACAAAAAATTTGGAATCATCTTTAGGTGTTAGTGATTTCAACACTTTCTTCACAACAACTTGTTCTGCTAAAGTCTCACCAAGACCACAAATTGAATTAATTGTGTCTTGATGATCTAGGAGGATCCAAAAGACCTAAAAAATTTGCAATCTTGGAATCCAACAAAACTAGCATCATTGGATAGAGCTCGCCAACACGATCCTAATGAAACTTGAAGCGCGTTAAAAGGAGGCCATATGCAAAAGTTATGCTTGGTCAAAGTTCAACGGGGTTGGAGATTCCAAATGTTGACTCAAGGCAAAAAATTTGATCATCTCCAAATCATTCGAAAATAGTGCCAAGTCGAAGAGCTTGTTGAGATATTTCCAATAGTATGTGGAATGTAAGAAACAAAGCTTGTTTCCTCCTGATGTAGTTGGTCAAAGCTTGGTCAACATGAGGCCAAAGCTAGTCAACTGAAAAATTAATGATCATGGAACATTTCTCTACCAGTTTCATCACATAGAGCTCAGCGAGAGCTTTTTGACGAATTTTGAATAGACCAAATCCAAGTTCGTATGTGGAAGAACTATGACTAGTCAAAGTTGTGGTCAAACTTGGTCAAAGTGATGATGTGGCATCACCAAAGCTTGACACTTGGTAGGACATGTGGTGGATGGCATCGCAGGAGTAGTGAGTTGGCACTAATATGGACCAACTAAGTGATAAAATAAGAATTAACCCATATTTATTAAAGAAAAAACATTTGGTCTAAAATTTAAACAAAGAGGATTTGGTGGGATTTGATCTCTTGACCTATGCCTTAAAATCCTCTTGCACCACACACCTTCTCCAAGATATAAGGGGAGCTCCTCCCTATATATAAACCTTAAATAAACATAAGAATTTATTTTTTATGTATACCATAAAATAAGGAGAAAATTAATGGGGGCCTTGGACAAATATTAAGCACAATCCTTTTTAAAAGGATTTTCATTGGTTTTTAAAATTAGAGGGCTTAATTTAGGAAAATATTAATTTTTTTTATTAAGCCTAAAAACTTTAAAAGGGTTTTAAGATTTTTATTTGTTTTAAGGGCTTAATATAGGAGATTTTAAAAGATTGTAAGAGAAATTTTAAAGGGGTCATATGGCTTAATGAATATAAGCCATAAGCTTGAGATTTTAATTTCAAAAATTAGGAGATATAGGTTTATTCGGGAGATTTGGGGAATTTTATTGTTGTAACCCTCATATAGCAAATGTAATTATATTTAAGGGGGGATTTTTTCTCTCGGAAGCAATGAATTCATGGTGGGGAAACTCAAATATTTTGGGAAGAATTTTTGAAGGCTAGTGTTTACACAAAAACACTTGAATTTGTAATCCAAGATAGTGTCTTTAGGTGTTGAGAGAGATTGTGAAGAACTGTAATGTAGGTCTAAAGCTTGGATGGTGTACAAAAGCAATTAAAGCTTCTCATCATTAATAAAGTGGTTCCTCATTGAGAAGTGGACCCAGAAACATAGCCCAAACATATGGGTGAACCCCGTTATCAAATTTCTTGTTGTCTCTCTCTATTCTTTCTATGTTTCCTTCTAGCATTTTAATTTCTTCTTTGAGCTCTATTTATGATATTTAAGTAATCAATTAATGTTTTCGTTAATTTATGAACTCAATTATGTAATTTCAATAGTTAAATAAACATAACCACATAATTCTATTAGCGATCGAGATAAATCTATAATTAGGATTAAGTGCAAGACATTTTGTAAACCTTTAATTACAAATCAAGTTTGGTATCAGAGTAGTTTAACAAAAAAAATTGCAAGTGGTGAATGTTAACAAGGTTGAAATTAAAGTGAGGAGAAGGTGCACTTAAGGAGATTAATCCAAAGATTGGATCAAGGTGAGTTACTCGAAGACAAACCATAAGACAACCAAAAGAAGGAAAATATTCCAATCCTAAAATCATTGAGAATGAAGAACAATTTTGTAAAGCATTCCTAGACATGAAGATGATGGTGGAAGAGTTGTACAAGAAAAAAGGAGAAAGGTGAATTCTCTTCAAAAGATGACAAAGGTAAAGGAGCAAGAGGTGGTGACCTAACCCTCCTAAACCTCCATCTTCACCTTCTTCACCTTCTTTGTCTACTACGTCTACTTCATCTTCAAAGAAGAAACAACCTGTGCAACCTGAATCTAATGCTCTTTTGTTAAAGCTTCATGTTAAATTTGAATTTCCAACTTATAATGGAGATATGGATGCTGAGAAACTTGATAATTGGATAAAATAAATTGAATTTTATTGTAGGATTCAAAATTTTACTGATGATACTACAAAGATTCAATTAGCCACTCTTCTCCTAGGAGGTACAACCTTAATCTAGTGGGAGAGAAAAACTTAAGATCTAAGTTGATATGGTAAAATTATTTCTTCTTGGTTTGATTTTATAGCTACACTTAAGAAACAATTTCATCCATTAGGTCACATGCAACAAGCAGTAATGAATTGGAAATCATTCAGGAAAGAAAAAGTACAAAGTGTACAAGAATATACACTTGAATTTAGGAAAAGAGCTTTAATTTTGGGCATTCCATTATACACACAAGAAACTTTGTTGAAGTATATAGGTGGATTACATGAAAATTTGAGGCATAAAATACTTATGTTCAATCCAACTAACCTTGACGAAGTTAGTGTGCAATCCATTCATCTTGAAATAGGAAAAAAGAGTAGTTTCTTAATGGAATATAGTAAGCATAAAGAAAGCAAGAAAGGGAAGAAGGAAATGTAGCATACAACTTCTATGAAGAAAGAGGAGGAAAATCCTTATTGCTCATACTACAAAAAGAAAGGGCATGAAGATGCAAAATGTTGGAAATTGCATCCTAATATGAAATCAAAGTGGTTCAAGAATCGAAAGGGTAAGAAAAAGACTACAACTATCGTGCAGGACTTTGGATCAAGTTCCAATGATGAAACTAAGATAATAGTTGTGGGTATAAAAGGTATCATTTCTATTGCTAGTACTAGTTCCCATGCTTTTTCTATAAAGAAAAATGAAATCCCTATTGAAAGTAAAAGGAATGAATGGTTTCATATAAGGACTATTGTAAAATAGAATAAAATTGATACCCTCATAGATAGTGGATAACAAGTGAACTTAATCTCTAAACAAGTTGTTAAGAAATTGGGATTAAAAAAAATACCTCATCCAAAACCATATCCATTGGGTTGGGTGCGTGATAATGCTTGGTTACATGTGTCAAGGCAATGTAAACTCTAATTTGCAATCACATCCAAGTTTGTAGATGAGGTAGAGTTAGATGTAATTCCACTTGACATTTGTGGGATGGTTTTGGGAAGTCCTTGTCTGACAGAAAGGCCATTTTCTACAGGGAACATAAAAGTTATCATTTGTTTAAGGATGGAATTGAATTCATTGTGAAAAATCATCACATGAAGAGTGATAGATCTGTTATAAACACAGGGCATTTGAAAATGGTTGTAAATGCAAGTAAGACATTAACTCTTATGTCTGTAACTAGTGATATTACAAATGAAGATGGGATAATTTCTAATCATGATAAGGTGTCATAGACAACACAGTGTGAAGATCAGTTGCAGGAACATTTAAGCCTTCAACCTCAAGTGGTAAAAGAGGGTTTGAATGACTCATTTTCTAATGATGTTCCTATTCAGGAATCCCAACATGATACTTTTTCCTTCACATCAATTTATATAGTGTTGTTGCTTGTCATTGTACTAGTTAGTTCTATGTGGTTGGTAGATGCATTAGTGAATATTGATGGGTATTTAGTTGTTTGTATCAGCAATGCCATCTCATTCTTCATCTTGTTTGTGATGGGTCAAATGATCAAAATTCTAGCAGGGTGGATGAATGATACTAGGAAAGTAAAGCAACAATGTCCTCACTTAAATTCTATGTAAAAATAGACTTTTGGTGGTCCAAAAGCTTCTCAATTGGGAGGAATGATCCAGGAGGATCCAAAAGACCTAAAAAATTTGTAGTCTTAGAATTCGACGAAACTAGCATCATTGGAAAGAGCTCGTCAACATGATCCTGGCACAACTTGAATCACGTCAAAAGGAGACCGTACGTGAAAGTTACGCTTGGTCAAAGTTCGACAGGGTTAGAGATTCCAAATGTTGACTCAAAGCCAAAAAATTGATCATCTCCAAATCAATCCAAAATAAGTCGAAGAGCTTGTTGAGGGCTTTCCAACAATAAATGGAGCACAAGAAATAGAGCTTGTTTTCTCTTGATGCAGCTAGTCAAATTTTGATCAACATGAGGCCAAAGTTGGTCAACTAGAAAAATTAATGATCATGAAACATTTCTCTACCAATTCCATCATGAAGAGTTCGGCGAAAGATTTCTGACGCATTTTGAACAAACCAAATCCGAGTTTGTATGTGGAAGTTATGACCAGTCAAACTTGGTCAAAGTGATGATGTGACATCACCAAAGCTTGACACTTGGTAAGACACATGGCTGATGACGTGGTAGGAGTAGTGAGTTGGCACTGATATGGACCAACTAAGTGATAAAATAAGGATTAACCCATATTTATTAAAGAAAAAACATTTGGTCTAAAATTTAAACAAAGAGAATTTGGTGGGATTTGATCCCTTGACCCGTGCCTTCAAATCCTCTTGCACCAAACACTTTGTCCAAGATATAAGGCAAGCTCCTCCCTATATATAAACCTTAAATAAACATAAGAATTGTTCTATTTTATGTAAACCATAAAATAAGGAGAAAATTAAGGGGGGCCTTAGGACAAATATTAAGCTTGATCCTTTTTAAAATGATTTTCATTGGTTTTTAAAATTAAAGGACTTAATTTAGGAAAATATTAAAAAATAAATTATTAAGCCTAAAAACCTTAAAAGGGTTTTAAGAGATTTTTATTTGTTTTAAGGGCTTAATATAGGAGATTTTAAAAGATAGTAAAATAATTTTTAAAGGGGTAATATGGCTTAATGAACATAAGCCATAAGCTTGAGATTTTAATTTCAAAAATTAGGAGATATAGGTTTATTTGGGAGATTTGGGGAATTTTATTATTGTAACCCCCATATAGAAAATGAAATTATATTTAAGGGGGGATTTTTGCTCTTGGAATCAATGAATTTAGGGTGGAGAAACTCAAGCATGTTGGGAGGATTTTTTGAAGGCTAGTGTTTACACAAAGACACTTGAATTTGTAATCCAAGATAGTGTCTTTACGTGTTGAGAGAGATTGTGAAGAATTGTAATGCAGGTCTAAAGCTTGGATGGTGTACAAAAGCAGTTAAAGCTTCTCATCATTAATAAAGTGGTTCCTCATTGAGAAGTAGACCTAGAGAGTAGCCCAAACATATGGGTAAACTTCGTTATCAAATTTCTAGTTGTCTCTCTCTATTCTTTCTATGTTTCCTTCCAAAATTTTAATTTCTTCTTTGAGCTCTTTTTACAATATTTAAGTAATCAATTAATGTTTTTGTTAATTTGTGAACTCAATTATGTAATTTCAATGGTTAAATAAACACAACCACACAATTCTATTTGCGATCAGGATAAATCTGTAATTAGAATTAAGTACAAGATATTTTGCAAACCTTTAATTACAGATCACTTGAATTCTTAGAAGGTAATGAACAACCTTCTCTTCCTCATTCATCTTTAGACCTTCAAATTTGGCTCTAAAAGTTTTTAACTTAGCTTCTTTAACTTTTTCATCACCCTCATAAATACTAGACAGTTTATCCCAAATAGACTTTGCAGTTTTACAATCCATAATTTGAACAAGTACATCATTAGTCAGTCCACAATAAATAACATTTTCTGCCCTAGCATCACAATCCTAGGCCTTTTTCTCCTCTAGAGTAGAGGGTGTTGTTGTGGCAATGTACTCATTCTCAACTGGATGATAAACCTCATTGCCTAGAGAAGTTTTATGATGCTGCATTTTATATTTCCAAAAAGCAAAGCCAGTACCATCAAATAATGGTGTTTTGGAAGTAGAAAAACCTTCTTGATTTTTCATGACAAGTACTCCACCAAGAATCCCCTAAGTTGGTTAAACTTTTGGCAAGGGTATGGCTCTGATACCACTTGTTAGAGTACAAGAAACACTAAGGGGGGCAGTGAATCAGTGTTTCAATAATCAAAATTCAATTCAATTGTTTTTCAAAACACATAATCTCTTTGTAATCATTAGATGTTCAATTTCAAGAGTGTATCCAAATGTAATAGCGAATAGTAGATCTTTAAACAACATAAAAACTCAAATGTTGCAAAGTACATAAAAGAAGTAGCAAGATTAAATTGCATGAATCATGATAATCACATGGACCACAAAAGAACCATAACACAATAATTTTATGAGTGGAAATCCCTTTATAGGGAGAAAAAACCACTCAGAAAATTGTATCTAATTATGGCTCACTGGAAAAAAGGTAATCTCATTGATTACTGCCTCACTGGCATAATGATGTCTCACTAACATTTACAAATCATCAAGATAAAGAGTGAAAGACAAAGGGTCTCTCTATTTCACTAAAGTTTATGGAATCTTTCTGCCTCAACACATTTTGTGTCCTATAGGCTTCATTATATTTGAAACCTAGAAAACACAAAATATATTAACTTTTCTTTGCACAATCTTTTTGTGTATAGCCTTTCTTAAAAAAAAACAAGATTCAATTTACAGTCCAACTGCAAACAACATTTTCAAATGCTTATTTTTATGATACTAGGGTTTCGATAGAAACCACTACATACAAACATAATGATCATACAATCAAAACAACTGTATTTTCAAACTCAAACTTTCAACAACTTTGATATGTTTTGCATAAGAAAATATATACCAAGCTATCAATAACCTGCTAAACTATATTAGAGCCATACTGCTATTGAAGACAGTTTGGAAATGAATGAGGAGCTCAAAAACTACAAATCTCAACTGTAGCATCAATGAATCTTCCAAGAAATTGCACATAATCATCACTGTCAAAGATTCTTTCAAAGAACCTTTGAAACCTTGAAATTTTATTATTGTTCATATTCGATACATGTCATTTCATACAAAACTTTGAAACCCTTGTTTGCTTCCCCGTACAATAAGCTAAAACATTTGATAGTGATGAGATAAAAATGCTTTAACTTGATGAGTCGATATGCCCTAAAAAAGGGCCAGTGACACTATATTTTTAAACACCCTTCAAATTGTTGCATAAGCATCCTTGGCTGGATAGAGCAAGTCACTGCTCAAAAAGAAACTTAACTTTGATGCTTAGAATTTATACACAACTTAAGCATATTTCAAAAACTTAATGATATGTGAAAATCCCTAAACACCATGGAGCTTGACACTTTGAAGCTTTCTTATGTCTGCCAATACACATCAACAAGGCTAAAGCAAGTTTCTCATCAATGAATAACTTCAAAGAAGAAAATCAAGGTAGAACAACCATGTGCCAATAATACACCATCAAAAACCTAAACCATGGAGAATACCTTTGCATCAAATAAATTGCAAACCCAAAGCAGTGATAAAGATATGACTGACATCAATGACAAGCAATGCCAAAGCTAACAAATCCTAATTTCAAAATCGAGGAAGACAAAATCTTGATAATAGTGTAAGTGGATGATATTATCTTTGGAGGAAATGAAGCTATGTGTAAGAAATTTGTTGAAGAGATGTAGAAAGAGTTTGAAATGTCAATGTTTGGGGAGATGAATTTCTTCCTTGGACTCCAAATCAATTAAACAATAAAGAGATATTCATTCCAAAATCAAAGTATGTCAAAGAGATGTTGAAGAAGTTTGGAATGGATGACTCCAAACTGGTATACACTCTTGTGGTGACTAATTTTAAATTGAGAAAAGATGACTCACCTAAGGCTGATTAGAGAAAGTATAGATCTATGATTGGTGGAGTGCTATATTTAATTGCTACTAGACTGGATATCATGCATGCAGTTTGTCTTGTGGCTAGATTTCAAGAAGATCCTAAAATACACATGTTTTAGCTATGAAGAGGATATTCAGATATTTAAGAGGAACTCTAGATTATGGGTTGTGGTATTCTGAGGGTACTAATTTCACATTAAATTCTTATACTGATGTAGATTGGGTTGGTTGTGTTGATGATAGGAAAATTATAAGTGGTGGTGCATTCTTTCTTGGATGTAGATTGGTGTCTTGGTTGAGTAAGAAGCAAGATTCAATTTCATTGTCTACTGTAGAGGCTAAATATATTGTAGCAGAATCATTCTTTACATAGGTATTATGGATGAGACAAACATTGAAGGATATCAAAGTTGTGTATGATAAGCCTATATCTATCTTTTGTAATAATACAAGTGCAATTAACATTTCAAAGAATCCAGTGATGCATTCGAGGACAAAGCATGTATCAATTAGGTATCACTTTTTGAGAGAGAAGGTTATGGGGAATGAAGTGAAGCTTGAGTATGTAACTACAAATGATCAAATTGCTGACATATTTATTAAGGCTCTTTCTAAGGATAATTTTGAGTATCTTTGGGAAAAGTTGGGGGTAATTGCTCCACCTTGTCTGAACTAGATGCATATGGAGATGCACCAGTCCAATGGATCTATGGATCTATCTCTTTTTTGGACTGATGGTGGCCACCTCTCGGGGGGAGGGGTAGTATCATGAGTTGTCATTGTGTTGCTGATTTATTTGGGTGTACTCCTAAGGAGGAGTATTCAGAGCAGGTATTTTGGTTTAGTGTCAAAGGGGGAGAATAATGTAAAATATTCTATCATTTTCCATTGATGTCAAAGGGGGAGAGAGAATCATGTGAAAAAGCTTATTTGCTAAGGAAAAAGAGAGAAAGTTGTGTATGTTGACTAATCATTATTGTCAAAGGGAGAGAGAATCTTGTAAGGGGAGAGTTTAGGAACGATATGCAAGCTATCTATTCTAAAAAAAAAGGAGAGTGTGCATATTGTCTTTGGTGGTTTTTCACATCTTGTGTTGCAATCAATGACAAAGGGGGAGATTGTTACAAGTATGAAGGTGTTTTCATTGATGTCAACAATATTTCTATTAGTTGGTGTTGTCATTAATGTCAACTATGTGTTGAGGAAGTTTGTTGCATATGAAAGATATTGGGAAAATTATGAAAAAGAGGAAAACAGGTTGTTGTAGGTTGTGCATGTGTAGTTGAGATATTGAGGAAATGTTGTGAGTACATGGAGCTACCTTTTTATTGCAATGTTTGAAGATAAGTTAGAATGAAGTAATGAGCTAAGATGATTTCTTTGGTACTTGGTTTCCAAGTGCTTTTGAGAAAATTTGATAAACATAGTAAACTATGTTGTGCAAGTGGTCTGAGTGTGCTCCAGTATTGTGCTCCACATTATTCCATGTTGAGGCTATGCTTGTGCAGATCTAATATGTTGTTTAAGGTTTTCAAATGTTTCTATATTCAAAATTTGGGTTTTTGAATCACTGTACAATGAGATATTTTCCTAGTGTGTGAACCAGTCTTTTAGTGATGTTCTCTATGGCTTGGGATAAATGTATTTGCTTTGTGTTTCTCCGATGTTTGGCTTTAGGTTATGTGGACTTGGGAAGTTGATTATAATGCTTATATCTTTCTATATTCAATATTTCACTTGATTTTGTGTAGTACAAAGTGAGTTTCATTTGTCAATATGCAAATAAGGTTTACCAATTGTTCTGAAATGAGTTATTTGTATGATGCAAGGTTCAATGAAGTGTTTGATGAATCTTAAGTATTTCATAAATTATTCTAGATCATCCTAAAGAGAATTTTGTTGTTCAAAATTATTGGATTGATTTAAGAAAGGTTGTACTTAATGATTATGGTGTTTTAACACTGGTATTGGTTGACCTTGTGTTAACACTACATGTGAGGTTTATGAAATCATGTTGAATTGTGTTTGGATCTATTTGGGTCCTAACTAAGGATTTACATAGGTTTCCTTCATTCCTATCCACCGCGGGAATGTTTTAGTGCCAACCTATTTTGAATTTGTATGTATAACGACTAGTCGTTGACATTGGAGAAGGTTTTTGAGGTTGAGATTGATATAAATAAGTGTGGTGTTGTTGTGAGTTGTATGTATGAAAGAAGTAAGAATAAATATAGATGCGAGATCAATGTGAGATCGATACGAGTGATGAGTGTGATGCAAATTTGAGTAGAGTAGTGTGAATTTCAGTGTAAGGGTTCCTAAAGGCAGTGAGCTGAAGGTATCCAAAATATTTCATGCAAGACTACAAAAGTGTGTGAGAAATTGTGGTGGATTCCTTGTTGCATTGAGAAATATTCTTTGTGTAACATGTCTCTTCTATCTTCTTGTATTATTTCTATGGTAGTGAGCCCTTTTGTACCAATTTTTTTATTACTTATATTGTGAGCTAATCCTCGCCATAGTTTTTCCCTCATTGGGTTTTCCACATAAATCTGGTGTTCTCTTGTGTATGATGTTGTGATTTCAATTTCCATTATCTATATTTCATGTTTAATCACACTAAAAAAATATGGGTTTGATGAATGCATATGGATATGATTATTGTTGAGGTTTTTGATGTTTTAATTTGCTACAACTAATTCACCCCCCTCTCAGTTGTCTTGTTCATTCAACAAAAACATATCATATAAGATGTCTAGTTTGATTTCAATGATGCAACAACCTATATAAGACAAATGATAATTGATAAAGATAGATAGATGTCGTTGATAGATAAATAGGCAATTGATCGGCCAGGTTGAAGGCTACTTTGATAGTTCATCTATTATTACATGATTTGTTGAGCTCATTTTTTATAGGATTTTTTGTTTGTGTCTGATCAAGGTGTCATCCTTAACAAGGGACAATTATTATGGAAAGTGGATTGTGATGGGTGTAAAGTTATTATGGATTTTGGATATTTTATTTTAAAAGGTGGATCATTGTAAGTTATTGTGATAATATCCTCTAATACCATGTCAAAGATCCCATCTAAAAATATAGGTCAAGGATTTACCCCCAGTCAAGTGTAGGACTAGTTATTACAAAAGGGATGGATACTAAAAGTGGGTGATGCTAAACATCAACCATTCTCAGGCCATGAGAGGTATGACAATGCTTTATTGTGAAGGAGCCTATGCTCAATTCATTGTAGATGGAATGGAAAATAAGATAGAAAAATGATAGATAGTAGAGAAATGACCTACTACACATTGTGCATGTTTGTTAGGTTTTCACCATGGCACTTATCCAAAGTGTCGTTGAAGTGTTTTTCACTATTGGATGGATTATTTATCTTTGCTTTTTCTTTTTCCATTTTTCTATTTTTTTGGTTTTTTTTTTATTTTTTAAATTGGGATCTCTGAAAGTCATGTATAGCACCTACAAAGGTGCATGCTTTTGATAAGATCAAGAAGCCCTTCACCTTCAAAAGTAGCCAGTTGATAATCATTAGATCCATATGTTGTGGTGATAATGTAAGGACTTAACCAATTAGGTTCAATCTTGCCTAGTTTTTCTCTATCCAATTAATTTTTTGGGTTCTCTTTTAGGACTAAGTCACCGATGTCAAAGTTTTAAAATCCAACCCTTTTTTTGTAGTTGTAGCGAAGAGAATTTTGATAGGCATGGAGATGAACTAATACATTTTAGCATCTCTCATCCAATAACTCGAGCTTCTGAAGCATGGATATTATAGTCTTCATCATCAATAAATGACTGCATGGAGACTCTCAAGGATGGTAACTCAACCTCAATAGGAAGGATGGATTTAGAACCAAAGATGAGTGAATATGGTGTGGCACTATTAAGAGTATGAATGTTTTCTGGTATGTCCATAAGGCTAGATTCGGTTATATATAACAGTCTCTACCAATATCATTGATAGTCTTCTTTAGGATATATATGATGGTTTTATTGGATGATTTTTCTTGACCATTACCTTGGGGATAATAAGGAGTGGCGAATTGATGTTTAATATGATACTTCTCACATAGTTCTTAGACATCCTAGTTCTTGAAAGGTTGATCATTATCTGTGACAATGGAAAGGGGAACACCATACTGGTAAATGTTGTAGTTAAGGATGAACTTTTCACTTTTTTTTCTGATGATGTAGGTCATAGGAATGGCTTCAATCTATTTCATAAAATATTCAGTTGTAGTAATGATGAATTTATAGCCTTTAGCTGAAGTAGGGTGTATCTTTCCTACAAGGTCAAGTCCCCATTGAGAGAAAGGCCATCGTGATGTAACTGGGTGCAATCCCTGTGCTAGCACGTGAATGAGATCTCCATGAATCTGACTTAACAAAGTGGTATGCATCATGCTCCATAGTGGGCCAGTACTATCCAATCCTCATGATATTTTTAGCTAAGGTAAGACCACTAGAATGAGATCCACATATACCATCATATACTTTGTGTAAATTTTTTTATGCTTCTTTTGCCTCAATGCATCTAAGAAGAGTACTATTGATACTACAATGGTATAATGTATTTGCGATGATAATATACTTGGATTCTCATTGAGTAAAGGTCTTTTTTTGACTATTTGACAAGTTAGGGGGAAGAAATTGGTTGTATAGGTAATTATATATATATACACCAAGGAAAATCAGGACCAATTTCACACATAAGCCTAGATTCAGGGACATCGAAGGCAGGGATCAAAAGTTGTTCGACCAAGAACTCACAATGATGCACATTATTAGGTATGCCAAAGAGATCCTATGGTAGCCATTGTGTCCACTAATTTCTTTTGCACCCATAGAATCTGCTCAAATAGGATGACATTGAAGTGTTGGAAATAGGCAACACTGAGAGGGGGGGTGAATCAGTGTTGTACAAAAATTAAATTTATTATTCTGATCTTTCACTCACTTAAGCTTTCAACAAAAGAAATATGCATGAATAGAAAGCAAAAAATCACAACACCATAACGCCAAGATTTTTATGCGGAAACCCTATTAGGGGAAAAACCATGGTGGATGGCCAATCCACAATATAATCTGAGTATACCCAAAAGAAAGATTACAAAATGGGAATGCACTTGCATTTAGGCACACTGCCTAGAGCTCACTGCTCAAAATAGAAAGGCCCACTGCCTTACAATGATTTGGATTAGATCTAAGAGAATGAACTGAAGGAATAGCATCTACAAATGTTTGATTATAGTTTTGATTAAGCTCAATAGTCTATCTTCTGTCCTTCTAACTAATTCAGCAATTCTACTATGCTCTAAACAAACTCACACTACAAAAAGCTTGATGCACAAGTGAAATTGTGCATAGTCACTTAGTCGACATTCAGATAATTGCAAACACCCTTCAACATATCTTTCACACACACAAAATGATATAATTGATCACTTATATATATCTACAACAAAGGATTTAGTCGCTACAAGTTGGCTTCAATAAAACAAAAATATTAGCAACTGTCGGCTCAAATCTTGAGTAATATCCAATGCGCATCCACAATGGTCATCCACAACTTAGCTTGGACCCAAAACATAATGATAAAATACAAAAATATTTGAATAAACATTCCTTGAATATCTGCAACACATTATATCAACACAGTCGGCCACAAAACAATGATAAACAAAAAGACATCAACCAAATCTCCAAACTTACACATAGCTTGGTACAAGGCACTAATATTTCTAGATAACATAAGAAATATACTAATAAACCTCCCATGATATCCATAACTCAAAATAGTAACAGAAAATTTGCATGTGAATCGATCATCACCAAACTGTCGGATGCTCTATTCTTCTAACTGTTTGCAAACTGTCTGCCAGTGGGAGAAATGATGATGTGTGAATCAGTCACTAACTAGGGTTTCCATCAATGAGAACACCTACAAGCATTTGTAGTGTCTCTTTCCAACACAAAGTACTCTTTAAAACTGTCGACCATTATTTTGTAAGGAACATTTTTTCATCCTTCATTTAATACTCATCATTTACTTGTCAAACAACCAATTGAGAATCATTGTAGACATGTAGGTGCTTGATTTTCCATTTTCTAGCCTCCCTAAGTCCTGTCAGCAAAGCTTCATATTCGACAATGTTATTGGTACACAAGAATTGTATCCTATAGGACTTATGGATTGTATCGCCTTTAGGTGTAATAAAGAGAACTCTTGCTCCTAAACCATGGTGTGTATAGGACTAATCAAAATATAATTTCCATGTTTTAGAGGTCTCTAATGTGAAAATTGCTTCATCTAGAAATTCTAATACAAGAGGTTGAAAGGCTAGAGTAGAAGCGTCAGCTAGTTGATCTGCTATTATCTGTCCCTTTATTACTTTCTTGTCTATATACTCAATATCAAACTCACTAGAAGAATTACCCATTCAACAATCTACCTATGAGAGTTGCTTTACTAATTAGGTACTTTAAAGGATCTATCTTTTTTCTCATCTTGGTTTGAAGATTCAACATATAATGTCAAAGCTTTTGTGTTACAAAGATGACAACAAGACATGCACACTCAATAGGAGTGTAATTAATTTCATACCCCAAGAGTACAACTGTTGTAGTATATTTCTCTCTTTTCTGTCTTCATCATTTTGTGCTAAGAGAGCTCCTAATGTCAATGATGTAGTTGATACATATAAAATTAGCAGTTTCTAGTCAATAGGTGACATCAAGACTAGTGGTGATAATAGGTCATCCTTCGGTTGTTGAAAAATCTACTGACAATGATCGGTCCACTTGAATGGAATGTCCTTATGAAGTAGATACTGAAAATGATGGCACTTTTATACCAACTGGGTAATGAAACTATGAATTGACTATAGATTTTTCCTTGTAGACTTCATAGTTGCATCAGATTAGATGGTGGTGGCATATCAATGATGGATTTCACCTTTTCAATATCAACCTCGATACCTCTATGACAAATAATGTATCCAAGGAGCTTTCCAAAAGTTACTCCAGAGACATACTTTCAAATTTAATCTGACTTTGTATTGTTCCAACCTGGTGAAAATCTTATAAACTATATCAAGATGACTGTCTCTTGTGAGATATTTTATGATAAGTCATCAACATAGTCTTCCATAAGGCTATGCATGATATCATGGAAAATTGGAGTCATAGCCCTCTAGTAGGTAGCTCCAATGTTCTTTAAGGTTGAAGGTCATGAGGTTCCAACAATAGGTACCCCAAGGACAAGTAAACGGTTTTTTGTGTTGATCCTTAGAAGCAATTTTAATATGATTATAACTAGATAAGTCATTCATGAGTGACAACATCGCATACCTAGTTGTTAGATCCACTATAATGTCAATGTTAGGTAGGCAAAATCATATTTAGGATAGGCTTTTTTTAAGTCCTTGAAGTTCTTACATATTTGAATTCCTCCTGTTGGTTTGGTGATTGGCACAAGATTTGAGATCTATTTTGTGTAGTCTATTAGTCTCATAAAACCAACATCTAAAAATTTCTTTAGTTCAACCTTGACCAATAAGGCAATTTTTGGGTGCATCTTCCTTAGATTTTTCTTGAAAGGTTTCAAATTTGACATAAGAGGAAAATGATGAAGGAATAATTTAGGGTCTATTCTAGGTATGTCCACATAATACCATGCAAATTTGATTTGTAATTCAGAGAAGAAGTTGCTGAAACTTGGCCTTTCCTCTTTTGTCAAAGAAGTTGTAAATTGTATAATCTTGGGATTCTCAGTTGTACTGATATTAATGTCCTCTAATTTTTCCACCAACATTGGATATTTCTCTTGACTTGTAGGGAGTAGATCCAACCTTCCATCCTTGGGTGCCTCAAAGAGGTTTTTTCCCTCAGATACGTCCTTTATTTTTTCTCTTTCATGGTTTAGAGGTACCTTTCAGTTTTCACCTCGAGACTTATTCTTTTTTGATTTTTCAATTTTGCAACTAGAAGGTGGAGTGGAATCCCCAAAGTAGGAAATAGTGTCAAGCTCTATAGAAAATCCAGTTCCATGGTCCCCTCGAGGTATGTCCTCTCAAAGTACCATAAACTCAGTTATGGCTTCATCATTTTCGAAAATTTCCAAGCTCGGTGGACCTTATTGATCCTAGTTAATTAGTTGTAGGTGGATTAAGGACAAGTTATCATCAGTATTAGCAAAGCTCAGGGATAAGGTAGATATGGAACAAATCAAGGAATCATCAAGGTCACAAAAGGTTTCTATCCAGGCTCACCCATCAATTTGTTGATTCTTAGAACGGTTGATCTTAGTACTATTCTTAGAAGTCTCAACAACTTAAGAAATGTTAAAATCTTTATTCAAAAGTAACTTGGTATGAGGAGCGTTCAATTTTGGTGGCTTATACCCAAGTCCTTTGTTCCTTGGTAATTTTCTAAGCAAGATAGGCTTTGTCATTCCCTATTTATGTGCTCCCAAGCCACTATGACCATCATAGCCTTTCTACTTCATGATATCAAACCATTTCCATACTATTCAACTAGTAACTAAGCATGTTTTATGTCCTCTTCATCTCTGTAAATCCAAGTAGAGAGGTCTTCACCTATAGATTCCTTTCCTAGTTCACCCCACTTAGTGAAGGTAGTAGTAGGTTGATATTGAATGATTACCTTGGGATATTTTTGGATATGACATGGCTTACCATAATGTTTCAATGAGGCTAGCAAATTACCAATGTAGAATAATTTTTAATGTTATATTCACCACATCTATCATCATGGACCTGGACCTTTCTTTTAGGAACTGATACAGGTGGATATGGAGATTTGGATAATGATATGAGATCAATGTAGTGGGAGATGGATGGAGAGGCATCATTATTTATAGGTACTTGATGTTTAGGGGTCCCTTTCAGATTGTTCCAATACTAGAAAGGATTAGGATCACCTACTATGGTATTCTCGATTCCATTATAAGGGAATTTAAAGTGTTGATGGTAGGTGGAAGGAATGACCCTCATGGTGTGAATCCATGGGTGACCGAGGAGAATGTTATAAGGAAGCTCTAAGTCCAAAACTTGGAAGACTATATCTTGAATAATAGGACCAACTCTAATGGGAAGGATGATAAAACCCTTTAAAAAGCACTCTACATTTAGTATATGCTCTTATTATGATCCTTTTTGATACATCTATACATGCTTTGGAGAATCCCATAGTAGTGACCAATTTTAGTGTACAAATGTTAAGGCTTGCTTTGCCATCTATCAGAGCTCGTTCAATTTTTTGCTTACTGATAAATACCTCAAGATGTATGGGTTCATTATAATGGGGCTTCTATGAAGTAAAATCATGTTCTATGAAAGTGGTGTAGTGTGTGGTAGCTAGAAACCCTACCACGAACTGAAATTGATTAATGTTTAGGTCTATGGGAACTGAATAATCCTGTAAAGCCTTATCTAGGATAACCTTATGCTTTGGGGATATGTGTAGGAATTCCATATTTGATATCTAAGAAGGGGTTTTCCCTAGATGATCCAAAAGGTTGTACTAAGTTGTCAGTTGAAATCTTGGAGTGGCCCCTTGTAGTCACTTTGGATTGACGGGTGGTAACCACGCACTCAAGATTCTTGTTCTTAATGGTAATGATATAAATATTATTATTGGTTTGATACGTACGGTTAATCATGTATTCATAGCCAACACAAGTGTAGTTGGCTTGGTCCTTACTGTTCCCTGAACTATAGGATTTTCTCAGTCCATGATTTTGACGAGAATTTTTTAGATGGTATGATTAGAATTAGAAGATCCTTGGGGATTATCAATTGAAATCTCCTTGTTCTATAAGGTCTCGAATAAAATTTTTGAGTTTGAAGTATGAAGAGGTTTTATACCCTTTGGCCCTATGATACTTGAAAAAGTCATTATCGTTCCACCAAGATGATTTGAAAGGCCTTCGTTATAGTGTCTTATTTCAAGGAATTGGATCACATTTTGTTACAACAACTTTTTTTAAATGGATTCAATGGATTCCCCTAAAGGTGTGTATTTTTGTCTTGGTTGATTAGTTCTAGGAGGACCACGTTGTGTATTGTTCTAAACCACATTGATTGTTTGCTCATGATTTTGTTGTTGGTGATTACTAGGTGTAGAGGAGGGGGATTGACTACTCAATACCCTAGGTCACAGGAGGGTCTAAAACAATAGGCTACCTTGATCTACCTCAAGCTAACCAAATGTTTTGGGAGATTTTAAAGTTTAAAGGCTGAAAGGAAAAGCAATCAAGTTGCTATTGTCCTTTTACAAGCCTGAATGTTTCAAGAAGTTAGGTGAGCAAGTTTCTAGAGTTCAAATTGCATCTCAAATAACTCACTACTAGGGGACAACAGTGTGGGATATGGACATCAGCATAGCACGCTACCGTCTCAATGGGGCATTGGCATCCATACAAACAGAAAGCATAAAATGCAAGCTAAGGAAAACCTACTAATGACCTAATAGATGAATTTTGATGGAATAACAGGAATAGGGAATAGAAAAATAATAGAATATCAAGATGAGAACTAATACTAAATCTAATTATGAAATGACAAGGAGGGGTGAGGAAAGTGCACCTTCCTACCCACGAGTTTATATCTTCAAGATCTTCACCTCAAGGAGAACTTGCACATAGAAGATGGGAAAATGTTGGGGCTGACTTTAGAGAACTACTGCAGTCATTCCACCGCTTTGGTGTTTCCACCTCCATGGATAGCCAATATTGCAACAAATGGAGAAAGATGATAAAGGAAAAATATTGAAAGAAAATACCAAGAAACATGTTGAACAACAATATGCTATGATATCAAAATGATAATGCAAAGTAGAAGGGAAATGGAGTGATATCACCTTCAATCAAGGAAAATGGGAGTGAGCTTGCAAGCTTTCAAAGACCAACGTTGTCGCAATGAGGAGAGTGAGCCAACAAAATACCAACTTGCAATTTCAATGGAGGTGGTAGAACTTGAAAATGTTGTGAGAAGAGTTTAGAAAGTTGCCCAAAGTGTGAAGATGATCAAGAAGCATGAAAGAATGGAAGAGATAGTCATTTAAAGGTGAAAATGGAGGCAAAGGAGTCGTTCAAAGTTGGTTTGAAGGGAAAGAGACATTACACTTCGTGTCCAATGGAGCAGTATAATGCCTCTATGGATTCCTAGGGTGTGAATCCTATTAAGATGACAACATGCTATGTAGATGTTTGCATACTGTGCTAAATTCATAGAAAAAATATCCCCCACTGATATGAAAACAAGCTACCAAGTGGATGGAAAATGGATGAAGAGCATGAAATTGCATTATCAAACTTAATTCTCTAAGGTAGGAGGTATGTAAATGTGGAATTTGCAAGGGGTGCAAATTTACGTCATTACATTTTTCCCCCACTTTAGCAAGCATAAGTGTTAGCTAATGCATGGTAAAGTAGAGCGAAAGCTAAGGAATGTATACCTGAACTGTCAAGGAAGTTGACTATAATCTGACACACTCGAATGCACAGGAAGAAGAGATGGCTCCATAAGTACTCAGTCTTCAAGAGAGTTGAACAAATGCATCATGGGTCCTCGGACCTACGAAAGGTGAACAAAAGGCTCCAGATCTACTTGGTCTTTCAAAGGAGGTGCCACAAGTGCTCGGTACTAAGGGAGGATAGATATGAAAGGCTCTGCAGAGTCTAATAGGCCCTTACAAATGTTTGGTCCTATATGGCAAGCTCGAGGTTTTGGTCCTCCAATCTTAATTGAAAAATCAGCTTCACAAATGCTCGGTCCTATGAAGCAACATGTTAATCCGTAAACAAAACATGTTAGAAAAAATCCATTAAGATAGACAGATAGTCACACAAACAATCAACATTTGAATGAGAAGATTTCAAAGGGCTCCCTCGGGAACCCTTCAAAAGAAAGGGGTCCGCTAAAGGGACGTTCTATTTGAAAGACAATAATATTTTTGCAAATGATTCTATTATCAAGGAATTCAAAATAAGGAATACTCCCTTGCAAGGGCAATTTTTCAGAATTCTTCATAAAAAAAATACTCCATTCTCGAAGGAATTTTTTTATATTCTTTCTCTACAAATCAATTTCAAAAGAAAAAATTTGCTAGGGTTCCTTGTTGAAGAATACAATTTTTTGAGAAATAAGGGATTCAATGATAGAATTGTTGGCCATCGAATACACTTATTTGGAAATAGAAGCAGTGTGATATTCCCCCCTTAGGATGGTGCATGTTAAACACAAAGGCACATGACATCTGAAGGAAAGTGAAGAAAGTGGTGTTGTGACTCACGATACATGATGACATGCAATTGTGGAAAATTTGTCACATATGTGAGGGGCAACACATAGGAACCATGACATCACAAAGAAAACAAAGAAGAGAGAAAGATGTAAAGGCAACATAAGCAAAGACGAATAAATCAAGAGATAGGGGATCTAATAATTCAGGGTCATAACTGCTCATAGATATAGATATATAGATATAATATAATAATATAAATGAATTGTCATCAATCCCCTACTATATCAGGTCGTGAAGAAGGGCACATAAAAAAAAAATTTAAAATTGGGTCAACATGGAAGGGAGGCCTAAATTCCCCCAACACTTTGCATTGTCCCCAATTGTCAAAAATCAAGGCACAACAAATAGAATAAGTTTATGGAACAAGACGCTTTTGTATCCAAGAACCTATAGGGGTGACAAGGGCCTTCCAAGAACACATAAAACAAATATTGGGGAAACACAACACACATACAAATATAATCTACAAATAAAGAAGAGGTGCTCTCCTAGTCCTCATCAACCAAGAGGTCATCGTTCTACCAATCTAGATCATTATAAAGAGAGGGAGGATGTGCTTGCAAGAGCGAGATAGCAAGGGGAGAATCATCTGACTTGTTAGTGTACACTTTTTATTTTTCCTTATGTTAAGAAATATTTATTTTTCCTACACACATTATTAAGCTTGCTTAGGTTACATTTGAACGGTTAAGATGAGGACATGTGGCATAAATCCATCATTCACATGTGTCACTTGCACCCACCTTTGGGTAGTTGAGTCTCACACCCTCTTTTGGATTTATTAGCCACCTCTCATAACCATTTCTTGTCTTTACCTAAGTAGGCATAACCATGTAATCTGACATTTACCAAGTAGGTAAAACTCCCACCTATTATAGGAACTTGGGAGTTATTATTCCTCTTGGGATTATCTGCCATTATTTTGCTATATAAACAACACTCACCCCTTCCCTTGGCTAGTAGGAATATGGAATACTAGTTCAATGCTAGGGGAGTGTTGAGTTTATTCATCTATAAGATCTCTTTTTCTTGCTTTCCTTCAATCATTTTGATCTTGGGTGGTTTCACAACCAAATCTAACATGGTATTAGAGTTGGTTGTGAGTTGTGGGTTAGAAGTTTTCTCAATCCATTCTTGAAAGAAAAGTATGCTCTTCTCTTGCATTCGATGATGACTTGGAGAATTAGAAATGCTTGATAGAGATCTTAGTTTCTGGGAGGTTCCTTTCTATTGCATTTAATTGTAAGTGTTTCAGAGCTTCCTAGAGACATTCTGAGCTCACTATTGAGTTCAAAACAACCAAAAAAGTCAAATCAACTTTTGTTTTGTCCAAATTAGACATCGGATGTGAGATCTATGAAAGGTTGAAGAACAGAGGTTTGCTATGAAGATTAGACGAGCTCCAAAAAATTGGGGCACTTTCAGGCAAAATGGATTGCACCATCGTGTTCAAAAGGTCCAAAAACCCCCATTTCCAAATTTGTCAAATTTGAAGAAATTCATTTTTGGGGTATTTTTTTTTAGTATGTGAAGTCGTATGATCCCACTTACACAAGGTATGACACGGATTTTGAAAAAAAATATATATTTTTGCTGCGTTTATAAAAAGGATTAATTATTTTCAAAAAAAATCGTAGGTTTTTATAAATATTTAAAAAATTTAATATAAAACAAATTTCAAAAAAATTATAAAACAAATTAAAAAAAAAGCAAAAAAAAAAAAATTCAAAAGTCAGACCTGTGTAGTCACTCATACGTACTTGCGCAGACTATGCAGGTCGTACCTTGGGCCCCATGGCTATGGCCATTTTTTATTTTTTTAATTGAAAATTAATTCTTTTTGAAAACAAAGTATTTTTCAAAAAAAAATTCAAAATTTTCAAAACCAAAAAAAACCCATTTAAAAATTCCAACGCCCATAGTCCGTACTTTCCTGCCTCAATTTTTGTGCCCGTGATTTGGCAGGCCTACTTTAGTAGCATATTTGGCAGTTTTTCCATATTTAGCAGAGGTCTATTTTTATCTGGAAAGATTTAATTTGACGGGTACTTCTAATTATTTGGTGGTTCAGACAAATTTGATAGTTTTGATACATTTAGCAACACCTCAGCAAAATTTGGCAGAGGTGGATTTTTTCAAAATTTTTGGCCCCTCATCTTTGAAGTTTTGCAATTTACAACTCAACTTCGAAGCACGATATCTCAGACATACGGAGGTGTTTTTCAGTGCAATTTTTTTTTTATTTGGGCTAAAATTTCGCGCTCTTCGTAGTGGTGTGATTGGTTTTTGCTCGAGTGATCCCAATTTTCTCATTAGATTTGAAGGATAGTCATTATTTTTTGAACTTCAAACGGATGTAACTTTCATACGACCTCAGATTCAGGTAATTCTTTTTTTGAAAGTGAATATTTTTTAGAGAACTACACATTGGTGTAATTTTGAAGTTCTCATTTTGCAATTTTATTGTACTTTTAGTATTGGAGTCCATTTTTAGACATTGTAAAACTCTGGAAAACAACTCCAGCTTTGTAAATGCACTAATTTATAAAGTACCAAATCATTTTTTGTTGAAGGGGATTCTTGATTGAGTGAAAAAGGGGGGTTGTCTCAGTGTGTTTCTTCTTGCATTTTTTTCTCACATTGCAACAACAATCTAAAATGGATCAAACAGCTCCTCTACTACACCATACAATTACTTTGAGTGGAAAAATGAAATGGAACTTCACTTAAGAAAGTTAAAATTATTTTGAATAACAATGGGTATTGATAAGGAACCTACAGAGGATGAAGAAAAGCCTAAATAGTTATACAAGCATGATGAAGTTTTTGGCACCTTGTGCATGGTTGTGTCTCTTGAGCTATGCTTTCATATTATGTCTGGAAAATCACCAAATGAAGTGTGGAATACTTTGAAAAATCTCTTTGGTAAACATGATGATTTGAGAGCACATTCATTGGAGAATGAGCTCATAGGATTCAGCCCATGTAATTTTGACACCATTCAGGATTTCTTTACTAAATTAAATTCCATAAGATTACAGTTGGAGAAATGTGGAGTTAAAAAGGATGACTCACAATTGATTTTAAGCATTCTTTCAAAACTTGGTCCAGATTATGCAATGTTTGTTTCTACATTTCATGCAATGAAAAGAGCCTTAGGAAAAGGATTTACTATCCCTTCTCTAGGTGAGTTCGCAACTGATCTCACAAAGGAGCAAGATAAATTGATTCAAATTGGCATTATTAAATCTTCTAAGTCTCATTATTTAGCTGCAAAATAAGGCACTAATAAGCAAAATAAGAAACAAAAGAACCAAGGAGACAAAAAGAAAGATTCAGATCAATCTTCATCTACTTTTAAAGTAAACTCTAAATTCTCTTCAAAAGAGGATTCATCTAAGAAGAAGGATCCAACTTGTTCATATTGCAAGAGGAGTGGACATGAACATTCTTGTTATAAGAAGGATATTGATGAACTAAACCATCTTCTTGAGAAGAACAAAATCAGTTTTCCTTATTGAATGGTTGATTTACCTTCTTCTTCTAATTCTAAAAGTTTAAAACAATTAGAATCCAATAAGGAAAAGGCCATACTACTGGAGAAGGTAAATCAAAAGATAAAGGTCTTTGTGCTTCTACAAGTCTTGGATCAAGGAGATGGCTTCTAGATTCTAGAGCTTCTCATCACATGGCCTCTACACAGTCTATGTTCTCTTCTTTTGAGCCTTTTGTTATGCCACCTATTCTGATGGGCAACAACACTTACATGGATGTGATTGAGAATGGTTCTATTGATATTGGGGATGACACTTTCAAAGATGTTTTATGTGTACTTCATCTTTCAAACAATCTTCTTTCCATCTATCAGATCACTCATGGTGGAACAAGGAAAACTATGGAATTCACACTTGATTTAGTTATCATCAGAGACTTGGAGAGCAAAGAGATAATTTCTATTGGGATAGTTGATCATGCATCTCGGTTATACACCTTTTCAAACTTTGCACCTAATGATGGTTCTGATCCTTTCGTTGTTGATCACACTCCTAGTGTGAGCTTTAATTTTGAGGAGAATTTTGGCTACTTGAACTTGGGTACTCTCACATCAGATCCAGTTCTTGAGTTGTACATTCCTTCTCCTCCATCTATTGTTGCTTTTGAGGATATTTTTTTTGGGCTACTTGTGATTAAGTGCAACAAGATCTACATCGCCTTCCAGCTATAGTTTCTTATGATGACTACTTAGCAGACATTGTAGGTTTTTTTTCTAGAGTCTCGTACTTCAGACTTGGGAGACACTATTCATGACATTCATCTTCTATTTGATGAAGTTGATTCTTCTTTAGTTGTTATGGAGGAACCTTTAGATCCTCTTGTTCATTCTTCACATGATCATTCCTCACAGTTTGACATGACTGTGGATACTTTTGAGCAACATTTGGGGGAGGCATCTTTTTCTTCAAGGGAGGTAGTTGAGTCTTTGGATCTTGTTCAACATACATCTCTACTAGGTTTTGGATTTTCATCTTCATCAGTGTGGCCTAGAATGCCCAATTTGATGGTGACAACTTTCGACATTGACATGGAGACACATGAACAGTTTTTAGAGAATTCATACATTTTGCAATTTCTTCTTTCATGTGTCGCCAAAAAATGTATAGTTGGACATTTTTATGCTCACTTGAGTCTCTCTCATGGACTTTGGCTTGATTTTTCTTACATTTAATGTTGTAATGTGGTCAATACGTTCACAAGAGGTCTTGGACCCTTGAGAATCATTAAGACTTCTAGGATGTCTTGTAAAAGTGTTGTGAAGTGTTGTAACCCACTTTCACACTTTTCTAGGACCCTTTTATTATAATTCACTTAAATAACCCCTTTTTATTACTTACCAAGTCTTATTTCAATGTGTTGTAAAGAACTGTAATAAACTCTCATGCTTTTCTAGGCTTTTCATCACTAATTCAACCCTTTCTTATGTTTAAATGACCCCTTAATGCACTTTTCGCCCCTACTTAAGTGTATTTTTTAGAATATTCCCGTTAAACCTCATTAAATACACGTTAATTCTTGACACCCATTAAAATTTCCCTGTGGAACCAAGTTGCCACCTAGGGAAACTTAGTCCCACTTGGCACAAAAATCAAAATAATTTCAAGTTTTTGGCGGGATTTTATTCTCTTATCCTTGAGCTTGGCTATGATGTGTTATTTTTGAGAAATATTGGATAATCAAGTATAAATAAAGGGTTTTCCCCTCATGTTTCATCTCCTAAAATCTTCTAATTTTCATTTCATCACTCAAAAAATTACTGAACACTCTAAGCATCATCAAGTCATCCATTGGAGCACTTCATTGCATATCTTCAGATTTCAGCATCAAGGGTTTGGTGATTTTGTGACATTACATGTTGTTTATTCATCATTCTCTTCTTATTTCATTTTATTTCATAGGGTTTGATTACCAAATCGGGGATTGACCAAGGAAAACCCCTATACTCTAAGCCTTAACCCTTTTTCACTCTTTGCATGTGTGTTTGTAGGTCTTGTATGCAAATTTATCAAAGATTTTGGTATTAAAAAGTGGTCACAATCCGTCAAAGTCATCAAAAGCAACAAAGCCCTAATTGAAGCTTGGAGACCTCACTCAACCCATTTTTTGTAGAATCTAGACTAGACACCTATTAGGAAGGGAAGTGTAGATTGAAAGCTAAAGAATCTTGCCCTGAATTTCCCAAGATTCCCAAGTAGACTTGAAATGAGACTAATTCCCAAATTTAAATGCAATGTTTTAAATTGATTTCTACATATTAAAAAAAAAAATTTCATACAAAAATTTAATATAATATTTAAAGCTCAATTAAAGACTTTGAAATTAAATTGCATATAATGAATTGATCAACAATTTCACTCAAATACATTAAATCATGCTGTAAATAAATTATTAATTCAAAAAAAACTCAAAGGGTTTAAAACAAATTTATTGCTCAGAAATTTATAACATTAACACTTATCTTTGAAATGTGCAAAAGAAATCCCCAACTATTGTTGGAATGGTCCTTGGTTCAGCCTCTTCCGTCTATGAGCAGTCTGGGAGGAAAGCAGACTTTGCTGCTCTACACGAGTGTTGGTTCCACTGGAACAATGCTCAACACTCGTGCCACAAAACCATGCCCTGGCCAGGACCGTCCTGAGTGCACACACTTGTACCCCAGGTTGGACACCCACTGTAGGAGTGCCCCTTCTTCGTCCTACTCACAGCCTGCTAACCTGAAACCCTATTCCCGCAATGTGCTCCACTTGATTTTCCTCTTTTTTTTCATGTCCCTCAATAATTTAGTTTTCACGGGTTTTATACAACACAAAGGGTAGTTCCAACCGACACACCCTTTTACAAATAATAATTACATCCCGTGAAAACTCTAATTATTATTTTATTACATTTTCTTTCTTGAACTATTACATTAGTTCTTATATTTATTTACTTATTTATTTATTTACTTTTATTCTATTTTCTTTTTCTTTTTCTTCCACGGGGAAAAAGTCTCATAACAATTCTCCCCCTGTTGTTTAGCTGCTACCCTCAGTAGCTTGATGATTTTCTGCATCACACATACATATAAATAAAATAGCCTTTAGTTAAACAAATGAGGATATTGGTCTTTAATAAAATCAACATTTTCCCAAGTAGCACTATCATTATCACAATGACTCCATTTAATTTTTACTTCATTTATAACTTTATTTCTCAATATTCTAGATCTTTTTTCAATTATTTGTTCTGGTTCAACCTTAAATTCACAAGAAGGTTCAATAGAAATAGTTTTCCAATCAATAACATGATTTGCATTGTATATATATTTCTTAAGTAAACTTACATGAAATACATTATGGATTTGCAATTGAGGGGGTAAAGCAAGTTTATAAGCAACATCCCCTAATCTTTCTAATATTTCAAAAGGTCCACAAAAATGAGGAGCTATCTTAGAATATTTACCCAGTTTTAACGAACTCCTTTTTGGTTTGACTCTAAGAAAAACATGTTCACCAACCTCAAAATCTCGAGTAGACCTCTTAGAATCTGCCCAACTTTTATACCTATCTTGGGCAGCCTTCATATTTTGTTTGGCTTTATTAATAATGGCTTCCATCTCTAACAAGTTTTCATTCTCATACCAAACTTTATGGACAGGATCAGACCATGAAATGGGTGTATTACAATTTCGGCCATAGACAGCTTCAAAAGGTGACATCTTAATGGTGGAATGATATCCTTGATTGTATGAAAACTCTACCAAGTGTAAATAGTCTTCCCATGACCCAGGTTTATCCATGGTATACATTCGCAACATGTCTTCTAAGATTCTATTAACCCTTTCTGTTTGGCCATCGACTCGGGATGATAGGCAGTACTAAAATTTAAATGAGTACCAAGTTCTACAAATAGAGATTTCCAAAAAGGAGGTAAACCTAGGATCTCGATCTGAAATAATGTTCTTTGGAATACCATGTAACCTAACAATTTCTTTGACAAAAATGTGGGCAATATCAGAAGCAGAGGATTTTATTTTGATAGGTATGAAATGTGCCATCTTGGTTAATCTATCCACCACTACAAAAATAGAGTCATGTCCTTTACGTGTTCGAGGTAATCCAGTAATGAAGTCCATACTAATTGACTCCCATTTCCAAGTCGGAATAGACAAGGGTTGCAAGAGGCCTGGAGTTTTACATTGTTCCGCTTTTACCTTTTGACAAGTTAAACATTGTTGAACATAAGTACGAATTTCAGTCTTCATTTGAGGCCAAAAGTAGTTTCTTTTGATTGAGAGATAGGTCTTCTGGAATCCAGGGTGTCCGGCTATTGGGATATCATGAGAGTCTTTCAGTATTTGAGATTTAAGGTTAGGTATATTGGGAATGCACAACCTTCCTTTGTAATAAAGGAGACCATTGCTACTCAACAAATAAGATTCTAATCGATCTTTCAAATGGACATTAGAGGAGGGGTTTTGGAGGCCTTCATAAATGGATTGAAAGTAGTCATCAATAGGTAACTTGGATTTTATATCTTGTTCAAATTGGCTTCTCTCAAGGGTCAAGGCATTAACACATAGTCGTCTTCGACTTAAGGCATCTGCCACTACATTTTCTTTTCCAGGAACATATTGGATGGTGAAATCATATTCAGTTAAGAGTTCCATCCATCTTCTTTGTCTCATATTAAGGTGAGGTTGAGTAAAGATGTGTTGGAGACTACGATGGTCAGTTTTTAATATAAACTTATTCCCTAATAAATAATGGCGCCAAACCTTTAAAGCATGGACAATGCCTAGTAATTCAAGATCATGGATTGGATAATTTCTTTCAGTAGGTAACAACTTTCTAGATTCATAACACACCACTTGGTTATCTTGCATTAGAACACCGCCGATACCTGTGCCGCATGCATCAGTGATCACAACAAAAGGCTTACTAAAATTAGGAATACAAAGGATAGGTGCAGATGTTAATAAAGTCTTTAGTGTGTGGAAAGCTTTATCACATTCTGGAGTCCAATTATAGCTTTTTTCTTTCTTCGTTAGATCGGTCAAAGGTGAAGCTATCTTGGAATAATTCTTAACAAAACGACGGTAAAACCCAGATAATCCTAGGAAACTTTTAACTTCATGTGCATCCTTTGGGATAGGCCAATCTTGAATTGCCTTAATTTTAGTAGGGTCAGGTGAAATACCTTTTTCAGAAATAACATGTCCTAAGTAAGATACTTCTGATTTGAAGAATTCACACTTGCTAAGTTTGGCATATAACTTATTCTTTCGTAAGGTTTCTAGTACCATTCTAAGATGTTTTTCATGTTCTTTTTCATTTTTTGAGTATATTAAGATATCATCTAGAAAGATGATTACAAACACATCCAAAAATGGGTGAAAGATATCGTGCATTAAGGTCATAAAAGTTGCAGGTGCATTAGTTAAACCAAAAGGCATAACTACAAATTCATAATGACCATATCGTGTTCGAAAGGCAGTTTTGGAAATGTCAGATTCTTTAATACGAATTTGATGGTATCCTGATCGTAAATCAATTTTGGAAAAACATTTAGCACCATGTAATTGATCTAGGAGATCATCAATTCGAGGTAAGGGATACTTATTTTTTATGGTTAATTTATTAAGTTGTCGATAATCTATACATAACCTCATGGTGCCATCTTTCTTTTTGACAAATAATACTGGTGCACCCCAAGGAGAGACACTTGGTCTTATTTTTCCTTCCTTAAGTAATTGTGTCAAATGAATTTTTAGTTTTGTTAATTCAATGATAGATTGACGATAGGGAGCTCTAAATACTAGTTTTTCTCCAGGAACTAAATCAATTGCATGTTCTGCAGATCTTTTTGGGGGTAGACTATCTAAATCTTCAAGAAAAACATCTTTGAATTCTTGCACTACAGGTTTGATATTGATGTCTAACTTGAATTTATCACCTATTTGAAAAATCATAGCAAAAAATATCTTACAATTTTTCCTAGCACTACGCTTGATTTGCATAGCTGAAATGGTTTTAATGTGAAGAGGTCTTTTCTCCCCCTATAAAATTTGACATGTCCCCATGTTAGATTTTATGATGACTTGTTTGTTTTCACAACCAAGGAGGCTATTATTTCTTTCCAACCAACTCATACCTAGAATAGCATCATATTTACCAAAATTCAATACATGAAAATGATCACATGTTACAAAGTTATCTAACTCAAATTCTAAGTTTTCAATAAGCGTACCAGTTTTTTTTACTATTCTACCATCTGCCATTTCCACTGCTAAGGGCTCAATTAACTTAGATGCAATTTTTAGTTTAGAGACAACTTTAGGATAGATAAAATTATGACTACTACCAAAATCAACAAGAAAGATAATGGGATGACCATGTATGAATACTTTAATTTCAATTAAGGAGGGTTGAAAATGCACCATACCTGCATCAATGGCTGCATAAATCTCCATGTTGGGTTGTGGAGTAGAGGTAGTGGTGCCCTTTTTTTGGGTTTATAGTCTTCTTGTCTGTGAGGACAACAACGTTGGTAATGGTTCTCACCACAAGTCCAACATTTTATTTTAGGAGGTGTTGGTTTATTTTGGTTGGGTCTAACCATCTTGGTGAATCGACAATGGACTTTATTTTGACCAAATTCATTATGCTTTCTTTTATGCTTTTCCCTAGCTTTGAAATTTGATCAAGTGTTTCAAACTTTTTCGCAATTTGGGTTGCTTCATCTACTGAGGTGGGTTTAACACACCACACATTAGCTTGGTATGCATGTCTTAAACCATTTATGAATCGAACCATTTGATCATGTCCTTCAATGAATGGTACAAATCTATTGCGCCTTTCAAAATCTTGTTTGTATTCATTTATTGATTGGCCTCGTTGTTTTAATTCAAAGAACTCGGTTCTCTTTTCTTGTATGAAGAAATCAGAAAGGTATTTTTGTGAAAACAATTGTTTAAATTGTGACCATTTCACTTTGTTGGCTTTTATTTTTTGAGATCGAATTATATCTTGCCACCAATTCAAGACACTATTTTTAAGTTGATACGTGGCAATCTGGGTCCTACTATAACTACTAGTGCTTTTCAATTCGAAGTATCTTTCTAAGTTGGTTAGCCATTGTTCTGCTTCCTCTCCAGTGCCGATATTGCCACTATACTCTAGTAATTTAATATTTTGAGCAAATTTGTCTAATTCTTTTTGTGTTTGTTTACTATTATCATCTTCAAAGGATTCAGATTTGAAAGTGTGAGAAGTGCTATCCTTGGAAGTTGAGTCTTCCTCTGATGATATTGGTCATTTCTTGGATTTTTTTTATTTACTTTTGCTTCTTTTCCTACTTGTATTTGAACTCTTCTTGCTTTCTGATAGTTCTACATTGTTTAGCCCTTTTTGTTCTAGTGCTTCTTGCCTAAGTTGTTGTACTTGGGCAGCTAATGCAACTTCTTGCATTAATGCTTGGTTGGTCCTCTCCAAATTCTCATAAGCTTTTTGGTTTCTCTCAAATGTCATTGTGGTAGTTCAATCTTTTTATGTAAAGGAATTAAATCAATATTGATTGTTTTAAAAGTTATTTTTTTAAAACTTGCAAAAGGAAACTCAGAAGATAAAAGGGTGAAACTAAGGTTTCAAAATGTGAATCAATTTAGAGGGTTAAATTTAATGTCGTTGCCAATATAATATTAAATTATGTGAAGACAACAAATTACTATGCACACTAATTCGATGGTCTCTTGATTGAAACTATTCCTTTCACATTCAGGAAATTTATGCAGGTTTAGAGAATGCCTTGGGATATATGTGTGATCATTATATTTGAATGTCAACTAAAAATTTGCACACTTAACTTTGAAATCTAGCTCAGTGGAGATTGAACTTTGTTATCCTTTATTTCACATAGATTATATAATGGTGTTTTAAAATTGATGATAAGAGTTTTGATTTTGGTAAAATAATGGCAGAAAATATTATCCCTATCGCAGTTGAAAAAATTATAGTGGTTGTTGTTCGATGTAGGGACAATGATATAAAAGCAGATGGGTGAGGACTCAGCACAATATAATACGTAGAAATTTAGTGTGGAAGTCCCATGCAATGTAAAACCAATTTTAGTATGTGAGGATTCAACGCAGAAGTTGCAGATAATGTAATGTGTGAGTAGCCCGTTGAAATAGTAAATTGTAGAGCGATAAAGAGTTTCCAGCAGCAACTTTCTTGCAGCATAACATTCACAAATTTTTAACCCTACGTTTAATTCCATTTGTGCACTATGGATAGTTTATTACGTCTACTATAATTTCCTTTATATGAAGTAATTATTTGTATTCAATCCCTATCGTGAAGACAGGGGAAATCTGTGTTGGTTGTAACTCAGTTGTAAAAAAATTAGTTTTGTCTTTCTAGGAAGTGAATATTTAATTACAAACTATCTCTCCCAAAATTTATGAATGGTAATTAGAAGGTGAAAGCTTTAATCATTAAGAAAAAATAAATAAATAAATAGTTTCTAACTATTTGGAGATCTACCATATGTGATAGGAAAATTAGTATGGAAGGTTTCTATTTTTCTCAATTCCAAAATATACAGTTTATTAAATCTAGTAGAAAAAATGCACTGATAAGATTCAGTTATGAATTTACTGGATGAAAAAGAAAACAAAAATGATTAAATATCTAATTTGAAGTTTGATGTAAATTCAAAAACCATAAGTTACTCCAAATAAAATAGGTTTGAGTGAAATTTTATTTTATTTTCTTTTAAATTAGTTTCCCGTGAAAATTTATGATAACTTGAATTTAAAAGAATCATCCCATGAAACAAATTGTGAATAAAGAAATTGAAAGGTAAAAAGTAAATGAGTAATTTTAGATGATGAAACAAATTGTGAATAAAGAAATTGAAAGGTTAAAAGTAAATGAGTAATTTTATTATTAAAATTTTAATTTAAAAAGAGTAAATATCCTTAAATATTTTAACCTAGATATTTTAACCTTTTAAACGTAATACATAATTGATAAAGAAATCAAGAATCAATTTAAACTATTATAAAATATAGTTTATCTATTTATTTAACTTTTGAACATAATAAATGAAACAATTTTGGGCTAAGAAATTGCTTGAAATTACTTGAAGAATAGATTACAATTTATAGAGGAGTAAAAATACTATAGACATTAAATGTCTACCTACCAGCTACCTACCAACAACTAATAGATATAATTGACCATTATACAATAGAAGAATATAATATTCTAACACCCTCCCTTAATGGTCAATCGTCTAACTAGCCTACAGAAAACAATTTGTAAGTCGTTTGGTCACAAATTCTTCAGAACACTCTACTGCTACGGAGACCCTCCCTAGATCTGCTGACCAAGAGTACCGAAAACAGAGAAGGTTGCCCCTTCTTTAGAAAGCTTTGACAAGAGACCACTGACTCTGCCACATGAGAGGAGTCAGCCACCAACCCTCCCAGAATCTGCAGAACTGCTGACCAAATGTCATCCAACAGAGTTGTCCCTCCCTAAAGCCAGAGACACACCAAGGAAAATTGGCACGATTTTTAGGATAAATCGGCAAACCATCGAAACTTTTGCAGAGGAGCATGACACCCGAGAACACACTGCAAGAAGCCAATGGTGCAGATGTTCGCCCAGGCGACTCCAAGTGTGACCAAAATAGACTCCAACCAACCACGATTTTTAAGGAAAAAATTGCCAAACCCAAGATTACAAATCATTGTTTTCGGAAAAAGGTAAAAACTAGAGAGGAATCCCATGCATTTGGAATTACAAAACAAAAATTAGCTATTACGGAATCGAAACACGGATCACATACAAAACATTATTTTTTAAGGAAAAAACGGTAAAACCCTTTAGAAACCAGAGAGCCTTCCGTACTAGAAACCTGACTAGGTAAACAGGAACTGACCTTTAATTTTTAGGAGAAAATTATAAACCCTTAAGCCAAAAAATTAATAATAAGGGAAAAAATATTTAAAAACCCAACAAAGAAATCTCACGCAACACGCGAATTACAGAAGCCCAGAAACAGGTAGCCATTGATTGTCGGCTGAAAAATAGGGTTTGGAACCCTAGCCGCCCGGAAACAGATATGTACTGAAATCGAGGTACAAAAATGAGGTACCCGGAAAAATCCGAACAACCATTTGAGATCACAAAAACCCACAAGGAATCGAAATTGAAAAAAAATCGACTTGAAACAGGCACAAATTTTGAGGCATAGAAAATGAAATGCGTAGAATATTTGAAGGCGGACCAGTTGAGATCTCAGAAAACCCATAAGGAATTTGCAAGCAAAATAATTTTTTGACTTGATCTAAGGGTTCAAAACCCTAGTCGAGTTTCTAGAAAGCCCTAGGTAGCCATGAATGTCTAGAAAAATTACAAAACCAGTTTAAAGTCCGCCCGGATGTTGGGTCAAAGTCACACTTCAGCGAACGAAAAATAGAAGAAGATGAAAAACAAGCACAAAAAGAAAGAAGCTGCTAAGATTGGTACAAAAACGCGAGAGAAAAATTCTCAAATCGCGTTCTTAGGCTCCCACATCAAAACACCAGTGCTAAATACGAAATCGTGTAGAAATGGCACAAAATGTCTTGGTTGAGAAAGAAAGAAATCACGGGACAAAGATCTGAAGAAAGTTGACGGGATCGACCAGAGAAAAAAATTGTGTGGGTCTAACGGATCAAAAGGGCGGCTGAACAAACCACAGCGCTAGGAGCATAACAAATCGTGGCCAAGAATGGACAAAAGTGGCATCAAAACGCAAGAATTAAGCTGAGAGGTGCAGCGCTTAACAAAATCTTGTAAAATAATTTTGAATAGCGACTTAAAACCCACAAAATTTTAATTTTTGAAACCGAATCTGCGAGACACAAAGAAAACCCTCCAACGATTTTTATTTTCATAAAAATCGAAAAACAAATTTCTGGACAAAATCCAGATCAGAAGAGGGTCAAATTTTTATTTAAAAAATTCGCCATATTCTATAAAACCCCATGGCTCTGATACCATGAAACAATTTTGGGCTAAAAAATTGCTTGAAATTACTTGAAGAGTAGATTACAATTTATAGAGGAGTTAAAATATTGTAGACATTAAATGTTTACCTACCAGCTACCTACCAACAACTAATAGATATAATTGACCATTATAAAATAGAAGAATATAATATTCTAACAATAAATAATTGATAAAAAATATATATAAGAATCAATTTGAACTATTATAAAATTTAATCTATCTATTTTATTTTTTATTTTAATTTTATATATATATATATTTTCAGAAAATAAATGCAACGAAATTAATTGATGATCAGAAAGGCTCTGATACCAAATGAAATGAGACTAATTCCCAAATTTAAATGCATTGTTTTAAATTGATTTCTACAAATTAAAAAATAAAATTTCATAAAAAAATTTAATATAATATTTAAAGCTCAATTAGAGAATTTGAAATTAAATTGCATATAATGAATTGATCAACAATTTCACTCCAATACATTAAATCATGTTGTAAATAAATTATTAATTCAGAAAAAACTCAAAGGGTTTAAAACAAATTGATTGCTCAGATAATTTATCAGCATTAACACTTATCTTCGAAATGTGCAGAAGAAATCCCCATCTATTGTTGGAATGATCCCTGGTTCAGCCTCTTTCATTTGTGAGTCGTCTGGGAGGAAAGTAGACTTTGTTGTTCTACACGAGTGTTGATTCCACTGGAACAATGCTCAACACTCGTGCCACAAAACCATGCCCTAGCCAGGACCGTCCTGAGTGCACACACTTGTACCCCAGGTTGGACACCCACTATAGGAGTGCCCCTTCTCTATCCTACTCACAGCCTGCTAACCTGAAACCCTACTCCCACAATGTGCTCCACTTGATTTTCCTCTTTTTTTTTCATGTCCCTCAATAATTTAGTTTTCGTGGGTTTTATACAACACAAAGGGTAGTTCCAACCAACACACCCTTTTACAAATAATAATTACATCCCGTGAAAACTCTTTAATTATCATTTTATTACATTTTCTTTCTTGAACTATTACATTAGTTCTTATATTTATTTATTTACTTTTATTCTATTTTCTTTTTCTTTTTCTTCCATGGGGGAAAAGGTCTCATAACAAGACTAAGTCACCATCTATGGTGAATTAGTCCCATTACCAGGCCTAAAAAGTTGTTTTTGTGTTTCTGAGTACCCATTTGGTAGATTCTTGTTCCGACAAATGTTCTCCAAAACTGGACTAAGTTGCCCAGCTTGGCATAACTGTCCCAGTCAACTTGTCTAGTCAACTCTATAGGATTCTAGGGCCTCTCTACATCAGACTTCAAATTCCAACTACACCTCTCCAATCTTGTTTAATTATGTTATCATTTACTTGCATTCTTAGGTGTTTTTGCATACATCACTGTGTTTTCAAACACTTTGCATTTCTTAGGTTTAACATTAATAATAATCTTTATTTTTCAATTTATTGCACTTAGACATCATATTTAGGCATATTACATCCATCCTTGCATTAATTTTGAGTGTAGACATTAGCATTTTGGATCCATTTCTCTCCTTTTAGGTGAAAAACACTAGAAGAATTAGAGAACCCTTGGATACCCAAAATCAGTGTCCACATTTTGGTGAATCTGACTTTTGAACATTTTATTTATGATTTCAAGTGCATTTGCATCCTAGGTTTAACTTGCATCTACATTGAATTAGGTTTTGCATCCTAGGGTTTTAAACATTGCATTAGTGAAGAGCTCATATAACTTGCATTTTTGCATCATATTTCATTGGAAAACAACAAAATTCTGCATTTTCATATTATAGTTGCATCTGTGCATCTGAAACACATCAAATTTCATTTAAAATTTCTAAAAATTCACAAAGAAAATCATCACTGGTACTAATTTTCCACACTGGGCAACTTAGTTCAGCACATTTTGCACTATAATTTCTAGCATTTCTTGTACATTTTCTGCATTTTTATTTTCTACTAATGCATTACTGTTACAGTTTCTAGAATTGTAGTTATTAGCATTTTATTGCTCTTAGTTTTCTTTGCATTTCAATCCACCTGCATTTAGAGACCTTTACATGAGTACTTGGTGCCCTATTGCTAATACCTTAGTGAGAAGAAGCTCAAGACTCATGTTATCCCATGATAATACACTCATTGTGGTTCTTGGATTGTCTAATGCTTCCACTCCTAGTATTGCAACTAGTGCGCTAGGCATGGACCCTAACCTTAGCAATGCTTTGCCTAAATAACATGCAAGTTGAAACGTGAAACAATCACATTGTGCAAGTCAATATCATTAACATTCATGAGGATTTAGCACAACTACAACAAAACATGTGTCTTGAAAACACTTCAACCACCATAGTTCTTGCTATAGACAACATCCATCATTTGCTTGAATGTAATGAAGGCTTAGACGTAATGAAACAAATTGTTGAGATATACCATAAACATATTCCTTCTACCTCTAGTACATCTCAATCAACAAATATTGTGGTTAGTCAAGGAGGACTTAATACTCCTCCTTCAACAGTAGCATCCATACCCACCTACACCCATCCCCAAGTTGCAACAATCATGCAATCTATTAGTAATGTTATTCCTTCCTTGACTATTCCTGCTAGCATTCATAATTCTTATGTGGCATCACATGTTCTATCCTCTTCCACCATACCATCCCATTCACTTTCCCTACCACTAAATACACTCCATCACCACTTTCCCTTCCACCTCATACCACTTACACTGACCCTCTCATCATGCAAGTTTTCCAAACTGTCTCCATGCAAAAACAAATATCCACCATTAACCAAAATTAGAATGGACCACCCACCTATTATGTCCAAAGCAACCCACTATCTTTGGAAATACGACGAACATTGATGCCACAAGGAATAGAAATGCCTAGATTTGAGAAGTATGGCAGGAAGGGAGATCCAACTAATCATGTTAATGCTTACATAGCCTTATGTAGAGACTTTGTCCCTGATGATAAATTGTTAGCCAAATTGTTTCCTAGGAATTTACAAGACACTACCTTAGAGTGGTTTTCATCCTTACCAAATAATTAAATTTATTCATTCAATGAACTAGTTGATGCCTTTATAAATCATTTTCAAGTGCATATGACTCCAAAGAAGACATTGGATGATATGATGAGATGCAAACAAAATGTGGATGAAAAGGTAACTGATTTCATCTCATGTTATCAGTCACTTTATGCCCAACTCGATGTCAAGATTCTCGATCATCTTCAAAAGATGTTTATTGAAAACTTGCAAACTCAACTATAGGAAAAACTCACAATGATGCGATTTCCCTCCTTTATGCACTTGTGTACAACCCTTTGTGATTTTCACAATTTGGTTAGTAGTCATGATGCCAAGTCCATTTCTAGTCGAGTCAAGAAATCTGAACATGGCACTTCAAACAATTCACAACCATTTAGAAAACCAAACAAAGGGTTCTTACAGTTCAATCCCCCTCAACAACCAACTCAACCTGTTAATAACCAAGTAGCAGCTATTAAAGTCGTGATACCTTATAGTTATGGAGATCAAAAATAATAGTTTACACCTTTACAAGACACTCTTCATAACACCATGTCCCAACTTTTGTAGCAACAGATGATTACTTTACCTACTGTTAAACCATTGGATCAAACTAAACCTTTACCTCCAACCTTTCAATCTAACGCTTATTGCCATTATCATAGACAAAATGGACATGACATAGAATAGTTTAAGCAACTTAAAACACCTAGTGCAAGACCTCATTGATTCTAGTCATCTATCTATTTCACATGTTAATGTTAAAGGCAATAAGTTTGTTGCCCCACCAAATCAAAATTTGAATTTTTTTACTAATCCGATGCCCAAACATAATGTGTCATTTGTCAAAGCTAGTGAAACTCAAAAAAATGATGTGATAAATATTCATACAGAGATTGAACATCCCAATCCTATTCCACATACCACTACTATTAATCCTATGAATGGTATGGTAGGCGCGATAGACGTTATCCCTCATAAGGGCCAACCTAAGAAATCTCTTGATATTACTTTTTCTCCTAAGGATATCCTTCCAAATCTTGTCAATGGTCCTCTTTACATAGCCAGTCGTATTTATGCTAAACCCATTAATGGGATACTCATAGATCCCACTTGTGGAGAGAATGTGATCAGTATGGAATTTTTGGTATTACATGATCTTTATCAAGATGATTATGAAAAACCAAGAGCATGGATCAAAAAAGATAATGGTTTTGCTTGCCCTATGATAGGATCAATCGTCCTTCCATTACAGATAGGACCTAAGACAATGGATGTTACACTCTCCATTATCCCACAATCGGATCAGTTTCATCTACGGCTAGGCCATCCATGGCTTAGCTTGATGAAAGTTGTCCCTTCAATCATACACAAATGTTTAAAGTTTCTGCTTGACAATGACAAATTCACGGTTCACCGTAGTGGATTTCACCCTTTGTCTTTGAAGGAAACTTCTCCTTAGAATCCTTTTGGCTCGATCCCATAGAACCTATCATGCCTCACAAAGACCTATTTTTCATTACTTACCAAAAGTTAAAACAAAGAAAATTGTCGAATTGTCCCTATGCAACACATCCCCATCCACTTCCGACACTCCTATCTTAGATGAAACAATGATTCAACCTAAAGAAGAATCGACCCATCAACCTCAACCAACACCTGATACTTCCCCCACATCATCCAAATGGCCAAGAGATAATGATAATAACTCTGTCATACCTCCTCATATAAAAAAAATTATAAAGCAAAGAAGGTGGATGAACAACCTTCCATGGTTTCTTTTTCCTCCCCTCGGGGACGACAAGCAACCAATGGTTGATCAAACCGCTCCTTCAAAATCATAACTTGACAATAAAACCAAAATAAATAGAGGAGCTAGGGAGTGCAGGCGTAAACGTCGTGCTCTTGCTCGCTAGTTACGAAATGAAGAAAACCAAAATCCGCACTTGCCAGAAGCAATGCATGACAACCCTCCTCCCTAATCACAACCAAACGATCCCATACAACAACCACAACTTGTGATACACCCTTCATTGGACATTTTCATCCATCCTGTCATGATTAACCTGGATGACAATGATGGGATTACTAAAATTGATGAAGAGGTACATAATGATCTAAATACACTATTTTCCTCTTCCATGAGCTTAAATGAAAAATCTCCTACGATAAGTGTAGAACCTGGTACTTCCCTTAGTTTGACACTTGCACTTGTCCCTTTGGCTAGTTTCCCACCCTCGGTACATCCCGAACATGACTGGGAAGAAGATGACCTACTTGATGGTTGACTTGCATCTTCCCTACTAGTCTTTTGCATTTTAATTTTCATTTTCTTTTGTGTTTGCATGTGTGTACCCTATTCCCATGTGATGTGGCCTTTGATGTTCTCTTCTCTCTTTGTGGAATTCTTCTATTGGTCCCTTCATTATTCTATGTGTTATACATTGCTTTGTTTTGTGTTTTCCTTTTGGAGGATGACGCAAAGTGTTGAGATGCCCTATGTCTCATTAATGTTGACCCAAAAGGTCTTTCTATTCTCTTTTTCACTTGTGTTTTCCTTTTGGGGATGACACAAAGCATTTAGATGCCCTATGTCTCTTCTATGTTGACCCAAGAGGTCTTTCTATTTCCTTTCTTTCTTGTGTTTTCGTTTTGGGGATGATGCAAGGCATTGAGACCAAAATGTCTCATTCATATTGACCCAAAAAAAATTCCTTTTCTTTTCATTTTCATTTAGCTTTTGTTTCCTTTTGGGGATGATGCAAAGCATTGAGACATCCTATGTCTCTTCCATGTTGACCCAAACAAATCTTTATTTTTCTTTGTTTTCACTCTCTTTGTTTCATTCTTCCAGTTCTATGTATTCAGGGAATGATGAGAGTTCTGAGCTCTTTACAAAACATTGCAACAAAGAATATACTGACCCCAAATCCATAGATCCCTAATGTGTTCGATGTTTTCATTTTAGAGGCAACTCCTGCCTTTTCTCTTTTTCCTTTTCTCTCGCATTATGCAACCTCACTCGGAAACATATGACTTGGCATAGGTGCTTTCCAAGTTGGCTCTCATGTCTTCATTCTTGTTTGCATTTTTCATTTTCTACTTTAAAGTAATTGCTCACATAATGGTGTGTAGCAAGTCCTATAAAGTGGGGACATACATTGGCATTATTCATTTTCTTTTTTCTTTTTTCCTTGGTTTTTAGTGCAGCCTTGTCACTTCATACGATGCATTTGTCACTTTGTGGATGAAATTGGGTGTAGTGTCATTCATGAGTGTGATCTATCTTAGCATATTACATTCCTCTTAGTGGCCTAATGCGATGCACTACATCCCCTAAAATGCAAATCTTCCATTCTTTGATTGGTCCTCTCTTAGAGACATTAGACACAATGTTCCTTAAGTTAAAGACCTCGCATGAACTAAGCAAGACTCCTTTGAACATTCTTTTACATGTTGAATGTTGCATGTTGCATTTGTTATATGGCCACCTTGCATAACACAACTTGCATGCCTATAGTTTTATATTTGTTCATGATTTCTAAGCATACAAAATTTGCTTGACTCATGAAGCACGAAATGAAATTTTCCTTTGTGGCACCTTATTAAAGTTATTAGGAGGTATAACTTGTGTATGGTTGTGTGGGAAGCCCATTCTAAGGCACGACTTTTCCCCATAGCCACTTGCCTACAGCCATGAGTGTATGTTTATCACCTTTTGGGCCTTCTCACTCGGTAGACAGCCATGAGTTTCATCACCCTAGAGTGAGTACACATCTCATGTTCTCAAAAAATAGCCTAGATTTGATCCACAAGGAGATGGACAAATGATCGAAGCTTGATCTAACTTTCCTTCAATTTCTCTTTTTCACTTTTTCATCATTTTCATGTGTGTTCCCGTGTGCTTATGTTTGGTTTGCCATGGGATCCTGATCCTAGGGGCTTGATCATCCCTCTTGATTGTTGTTGTCTCATCATACTAGCATCAGTTCATTCGAATCCCTCTCGATGTGCATGTTGGGCTACTTTAGTGTGAGTTTGAAGCAAGTTCATCCTCTCACTAAAGTGGGAGCTTAATGTGTCACCAAAAAATGTATAGTTGGACATTTTTATGCTCACTTGAGTCTCTCTCATGGATTTTGGCTTAATTTTGCCTAGATTTAATGTTGTAATGTGGTCAATACGTTCACATTAGGTCTTGGACCCTTGAGAATCATTAAGACTTCTAGGATGTCTTGTAAAAGTGTTGTGAAGTGTTGTAAAACACTTTCACACTTTTCTAGGACCCTTTTATTATAATTCACTTAAATAACCCCTTTTTATCACTTATCAAGCCTTATTTCAAAGTGTTGTAAAGAGTTGTAACAAACTCTCATGCTTTTCTAAGCTTTTCATCACTAATTAAACCCTTTCTTATGTTTAAATGACCCCTTAATGCACTTTCCAACCCTACTTAAGTGTATTTTTTAGAATATTCCTGTTAAACCTCATTAAATACACTTTAATTCCTGACACCCATTAAAATTTCCCTGGTGGGACCAAGTCCCCAACTAGGGCAACTTAGTCCCACTTAGCACAAAAATCAAAATAATTTTAATTTTTTGGCAGGCTTTTATTCTCTTACCCTTGAGGTTGGCCTGTGATGTGTTACTTTCAGAAAATATTGGATAATCAAGTATAAATAAAGGGTTTTCCCCTCATTTTCCATCACGTACAATCTTCTAATTTCCATTTCATCACTCAAGCAATTACCAAGCACTCTAAGTAACATCAAGTCATCCATTGGATCACTTCATTGCATATCTTTAGATTTCAGCATCAAGGGTTTGGTGAGTTTGTGACATTGCATGTTGTTTATTCATCATTCTCTTATTTCATTTCATTCCATAGGGTTTAATTACCAAATCAAGGTTTGACCAAGGCAAACTCCTATAATCTAACCCTTAACCCTTTTCCCCTATTTGCATGTGTGTTTGCAGGTCTTGTATGTAAATTTGTCAAAGAGTTTGGTGTTGAAAAGTGGTCAACAATCAGTCAAAGTCATAAAAAGAAACAAAGCCCTAATTCAAGCTTGGAGACCTCTTTCAACCTATTTTCTGCAGAATCTAGACCGGACACCTATTAGGAAGGGAAGTGCAGATTGAAAGCTACAGAATCCTACCCTAAATTTCCTGCAATTTCCAAGTAGAATAAGTCGCCATCTGTGGAAAATTAGTCCCATTACTAGGCCTAAAAATTTGTTTCTATATTTTTGAGTACCAATTTGGCAGATTCATGTTTTAACAAATTTTTTCTAAAACTGGACTAAGTCGCCTAGCTTGGTGTAAATGTCCCAGTCAACTTGTCTAGACAACTCTACAGGATTCCAGGGCCTCTCTACATCAAACGTTAGATTCCAAGTGCACCTCTCCATCCTTGTTTAATTTTGTTATCATTTACTTGCATTCTTAGGTGTTTTTACATACATCATTGTGTTTTCAAACACTTTGCATTTCTTAGGTTTAACATTAATAATCATCTTTCTTTTTCATTTTATTGCATTTAGACATCATATTTAGTCATATTGCATCCATGCTTGCATTAATTTTGAGTTTAGACATTAGCATTTTGAGTCCATTTCTCTCCTTTTAGGTGAAAAACCCTATAAGAGTGATGCAAAGTGGCAGGGGAGGCACCCAACTTGACACACTTGTTCAATTATACCTTCAATTAGACAATCTGATCACACAACCAGACATCACCACAGGACTTGGGGATGATTTGGACACTCTTAATATGACAAAACATGAACAAACAACCAAACTTTTCTCATAGAAACTATCATTCCTCTATCACTGCCATACTATCCATGCATTCCTTCTAGCACTCACCAATAGGACAGTCATGATAAAACTTTGTTAAAGGAAAATAACAAAGAAAGAAACCATTTTTTATACTTCTTACATAGACCCTTACAGATCCCCAAAAGCATAGAACCAAACACCAAGAGCAGGTGTATCAAATAACTAATTTACAAGCCACCAAAAGGCTTCATTTGGCTTGTGCAAAGAAGGAATCAACTTGTCAAGGAACACCCTAACACCCCTAATGTCTTTAAAATACTTCAACTGGTTCCCCAAGACCTTTTCCATGCTTTCCATCCATTATATTTACTCAAATACTCAAAAATCAACAAATAATGTATTCAAATGATCACATTTTGGATTGTACAAGGCAAAAACCAGACCTAGGGCATCACATAACTTTTGCAAACCTCCATTTTTCAATCTGAAACAAATTGCAACATGTAAAGGAGTCATAAATCTACCAATCCACCAAGTTTCAGATTTTTCCCATGGTGGAAATGGGAATTACATCCATTTTGGTGACCAAACCCTTGTTTTGCAAGGTTTCAGACCCACTTTCACTAGAATTGATGTAACTTACTCAATACTTGATGAAAACGAGCCAAATCACCACCAAAAGAAAGTATAATCTTCCCTCTTTCTAACCATGCCAATTGGGAGCCCATAAAATGATGTACCAGACCGTACCAAGCAAGGGAAAATTAAAAAACACTAAAAAAAAACAAAAATAGAGTTTTTTATTATATTTAATGCTTCAAAACTTCATCAACTCCCAGCCTCGACCCAAGGGAGGATTTTTAAAATTTTCACAATCACTTCCAATGGCCCTCAATTTATTTCCAAGGAGGGAACCCGTTGGTTAATGATAATTACATCATAAATGTTGAGTTTACTCCAAATTACATTATGAAAACTTTGCATTTTGAAGCAACCTTTCAATCCTAAAGACCTAAGACCTTAAAAACCATTCAAATGGCTTGGAATTAGCCTTATTACATTCTTAATACCCCCACCCTTGCACATTTACATACAAATTCATTTTTTTGCCTTCAAAGGCTACAAGAGCATCTTTTAGTGCAAGAGTGCATTTGTGCACATTAAGACTCAAAATTCAAAACTCAACCTAGATCATAGTAAATGGTCTTGTTAGACCTTATTTAAAGACAAACATACTCAAAAGATCAACACTAACCCTACTAAACACCAATTTCCATCAAATAAGCAAAAATGGAGAATGAGGTGTAGGTGCTCCTGCACCAAAGAGTTAGAGAATCCTTGGATACCCCAAATTGGTGTCCACACTTCATATTCTTTTCAACAGTGGAAAGATGTTCTTCATTCACCTTTGGTTTTGTTTCTTTCTAAGGGGAGGAACGTTGTTCAACGATCGTGGTCCATCTTCTACATCCAGTTTTGAGCATCAAGCATTGGCACAATTGAATACTTGAGGGAAGGCTACATAGTCTTTCTTATCAGGTTTCTATTTTGGAGGGGACTTCTTCCTTGCATGGGATATTTCTTGAGTTTGGAAACTTGTTTTCTTTTCTCTCTTTTGGGGAGGAGTTTTGTCCCACTAGGTTTTCTCCTTTTCTCTTGTTTGTGAGATATTGTTTTGTACATGGGTACCTAACATGACCTAGTATCTAGGACCCATCTTTGTGTCTTTTCACCCACCTAAGCTATGCTTAAGGGGGGTATTAGTGTAGGATTTTTATTTTTCCTAATGTTAGGGAATATTTATTTTTTGTACACATTATTAAGCTTGCTTAGGTTATATTTGAATGGTTAAGATGAGGATGTGTGGCATAAATCTATCATTCACATGTGTCACTCACACCCACCTTTGGGTAGTTGAGTCTCACACCCTCTTTTGGATTTATTAGCCACCTCTCATAACCATTTATTTTCTTTACTTGAGTAGGCATAACCATGTAATCTAGCATTTTCCAAGTAGGTAAAACTCCCACCTATTATGGGCACTTGGGAGTTATTATTCCTCTTGGAATTATCTGCCATTATTTTGCTATATAAACAACACTCACCCCTTCCCTTGGCTAGTAGGAATATGGACTACTATTTCAATGCTAGGGGAGTGTTGAGTTTATTCATCTATAAGATCTATTTTTCTTGCTTTCCTTAGATTATTTTGATCTTGGGTGGTTTTACAACCAAATCTAGCGTGCCTCTCTTGTGATAAGAGCTGAGGAGGGCCCTTCAAGGTCTTCTTTGCTCAACTCCTATGAGGTAAATGTTATTAATTTTGCAAAAATCATGAACGAAGTCAAGACATTGTCCACTGAGGTGAACATGCACTTGACGGGAGTGTCATGTGTCAACTGGGCAGGTGAAGGAGGAGGTGCTTGAAATCCACTACTGACCTTACGGAAATACTTGAGGGCAATGATGAACTCAGCGGATGTTGGGGCAACCTACGTCACTAAGATGATGCAAGCTAAAGTAGAACTAGCTTTTGAAGAAGGTGATCCCTTCTTCTAACCCCCATTAGAAGCAAGGTTGTCCTCCAACTTGCACTTCATCAGAGAATGTGAGAACCCTATAGAAGAAGTGGAAAGCAAGGAAGAAGATGACAAAACTGTGGAAGATACCACTGATGTGTTTGAAATATCCACAAGCTTTGAAAAAGGTAGGATGTTTGGAAGGGACATCAAAAGAGGAGGCTCAATCGAGGGAGCAATGAACACTTGCACCCTTTTAGGGTGAGGGTCATTCACACTCGCGAGGGGAGCTGGAAGAAAAATTGAGGTGACAAGAACCGAAGCAAGAGCGAAAGAGGAGGGCACAATAGGAGACACCAAAACAGGAGCTATTGTCTCCCCTTCCTCTTTCTATAGAGCATCTTGCTCAATGGCCAGAGCCTTTCTTCAACGCTTATGCTCATGCGCAAGGTGGTTTCTTTGACTCTAAGAACTGGAAGTTGCATCCTGAGGAGCATGAGGCTCTTGTCCTACCATGGGAGTGTCCATCACAACTGTTGTTGGAAGAGGGAGTGACTCCTAGAAAGAAATAGGAGGGAGAGATGCAAGGACTAAAACCACAAACAGTAGAGAAGTAGATTCAAGCACCTCAGTGGTGGGCCTCTTCCCATTCGCCACCCTAAGGGTAGGAGTAGGAGGCCACGGAGGCCGAGATGCAAAGGCGACCCCATGAGGACCTTTCCCCTTACCATATACAACATGTCAAGGCACCATGGGTAAGACATGAAGGTCAAACACTTGACGCTTGGCTTCCACAAAGTGGGCACAATCACACTCCCCATAAGATGCATGGAGGTGGAAGTTGAAGGCTTTGCAACAAGGTAAGAGGCAGAAGCAAATGGAACAACAAAAGAAGAGGAAGTCTCCTGAGTGCGAGTGGACTTACCCTTCCCCTTTTGAAAGGAAGAAGAGGCAATCTATTGTTGTGCTACAGGGTAGGTCATTCTCAGCTACACCTTGCCCCTAATCTTATACTACATAATTTTGATAAATTAGATCCATTTTTTGAAGAAGTGAACCGACTAGGACGGGCCAAAAATGATCTAGTGAATATCCCCCATGTGATACTATCGACTAATACCTAGTGTCATGCACAACATGCACCTTTGTGATAGAACTTCAAACACTTATGGATAACAGAAGTGACTCCGCTCATGAAAACTAGCCATGGAAAGCCTAACTTCACTCTGAGCAAATCAGATTCTTGAATGACGTCAAAGGTAGTATTCATAGCCCTAGGTCCCACTAGGACAGAAAGATTTATAGAACCATAAGGAGTGAGAGAGAGACCATCATGGGTATGTATCGTGGTTTTTGTTTTTTCATACTCCTCCCTTTGTAGAGAATTTAGCAAAAGAGTCTCCATAATAATGTTTTCGTAACTTGCGGGATCCATAAGGACTCTTGTTACAATGTTTCCATTGATGCAAGTGGGAACATATAGAGAAGAGGGCTTCTTATTCATGGGCAGATCCTACAACGTAAAGGTTATATCTAGTGAACTAGTTATAGGTTGAGGGGGAGGAATGTGAGTAAATGAAATCATATTTACATACTTTGAGGCCTCGAGGGAAGCACCAGAAGGGTCAATGATCAAATTTGCATAGTGGGACGAAAATAGGTCTGTACAAATATGCAATTCACTATTTTCCTTAGCCAAAGACTTGTTCGTATTCTGCTTTTTTACCATCAAGGTGAATAGTATCGCCATCAATGCGATCTTGTATCTCATAATGCAAACACATACAATGTTCAGTATCATGCCCATGGACACGATGGTATTGGTAGAATGCATTTCCATTGTACCAATTGGGGTAAGGTTCTATAAGAGGTTAAGGATCTTCTAAGGTTATAACCTTATCCTTTAACAGTTTCTTCAAAATAGAAGAATATGATTCATACAACTTTGTGAACTATTTGTTATGCTTGAGGCCCTTGTCACTAGATGCTATGACTACATTCGCAATAGATTTTCCTTTTCCCAAAATCGACACAATAGTCCTTCCCTTTGGACGGAGCGCAAAGAAGATCCCTCAAATTGAATGACTGTCTATTGATATTCCCTCAATGTCGCACAATGATGTGTGACAGAAGGATACTTCATTAAGGAAAACTTCTCCTACCAAGGTCTCTGTAGGCTGCCGATGAACACCTTCTGAACAATTGAGTTGAGTAGCAAGTAAGAAATCTATGAAAAGAGTGCTTGATATCAAGCAATAAAATCAATAATATTCTCATGTTTTCCCTACTTACATCGAACAAGGAACGAAAAGGCCATCTTCGGCCCGATTTTAGCCTAGAATTATTGGAGAAACTAATTAACAAGTTGATCAAACTAGAATATCGATTTGTCAAGCAAGGAATGTACCACTCTAGTGTTGTCTCCTTGAGAGACTGAGGAAATAATTTTTCCATCAAGGCATCATTATGAAAAATCTTGTACACATCGTGTTCGAAGCTAACACTTGTGTTTGCGGGTCTGCTTTACCACTATACTTTTCAAACTTAGGAATCTCCATCCCTTGAGGGATACAAGTGTTTAGGATTTCCATTGACAAAGGACTATGTCAAAAGAAAGGTTGGAAGATCGACTGGGCAAAGGCTTGGGAAAGACTCACCAACTTGTTTTGCATTTGACCCATATTTTGTAGCAAGACATTCAAAACAGGGTAAGATGAAGAAGTAGGACCAATAAATCCGCCACCAGAACCACCACTGAGACCACCACCAGAGCCATTTTAGACCACCAAGAGCACCATATATACAGAACCACCAACCCCCATTCCATTGGAAATTCCATCGCCAAAGCCAAAATTGCCCCCAAACGGGAGGACATTGAACCTAGAGGTATTTTGCTCACTTTGATAGTAGGAGGTTAAGCATGAACAGAGATGTTGATGGAAGGGCCTATCTTAGCCATGCATACCGATGTTGTAGGGGCGATCCCACAATATTGGTTTACAATTTTTGGCCAAACTGGACATTGAACTGGCTTTTTTTAACTAGTTTTTCACTTTCGGGCACCTATAGCTACTAAACCATGAGCAATTTGAAGATGATGCAAAATAGTGATTTGTGAAATTTTTTCTATAGATTCTACATATATTTTTTTGAATCAGATTGCATTTCTTTTTCCATCTCCTTCGAAAACTAGTTTTTATCAATAAACACCATTTTTAAAGAGTGATGCTCACCGTAAACAACATAACTTTTTTCTATGAACGATAAAATTCTATTTTTCTGAATTTAGCTTTGTAACTATGATATCTAGTACGTTCATTTGGTTTCATAGTATTTTATTGAATATTTTTTTCTTAATCAAATTTTGAAGTCAAACCAATTACAATTCACACATAGGCGGACCATAATCAACATAAAAAAATTTGTATGTATCGAAATTCATTTTTTCTTGTTTACTAGATCAAGGACATCAATATCTAGCTTGAACATATTTTTCAAAAAAAAAATTGATAATCTGTTATTTTTTCACATGTGCAAAAAAAAGAGCTTGATTTTCAATGAAAAACCTACATTCACAAGAAATAAAAATTAAATATAATAATAACATTAAATTATCTAAAATTATACTTTTTGGGAAGATTATAAAAGGACTACATACAAAAAATAAATTTTAAATGAATTCATTTAATCCTCCAAAAGGTAAATAAAAATGGTTTTTTATCAACATTTTGACAAGTGTAAAAGAGACTTTGTTATAGGTATGGTTTAAAACTAGTGGGGTTCTATCCAAAGGGGTTTGATTTAAGGTGGTTTGATCAAACCCTCTTCAATTAGAATCATTTAAATGGAACTTTTCAAGGCTTGAATCATTATATTTTCTAAAAATATGTGATTTTAGCAAAAATCAAGATATCCCAAAAAGTGTAAACCACTATTGTGGGATCACCCGTAGGCATCGAGATGCCAATTTGTCTTTCATAAGCGTCGAGCACATGACCTCGGGTAATACTTGACCTAGGTTTGTATGAAGGGACATATGCCTCTGTTAAGTTGGTAAGGCCACAAAGGAACTCTATGCTTGTCTGATCCTTATCTAGCATATATATGATTTCATTAACAACTCTAGCAACCCTAGTCATGTTTTGATCTTTCCCCAAATGGTTCGTGAGATCTAAAAGCATCCTATCTAAAGCCAGGAGGTGCTTTGTGGGAATAGTGATAGCTTCATCCTCATTCAAAGGTGGAGCTGTAGGAGAAACAAGGAGTAAGGGTACGAGTGGTTGCATCAAAGAAACTTGTCTTTGTCGCTAACACCAACTCCTAAGAAGTGTAACTAGTACTGACCTTTGAGAAATCCATTTCTAAGTGCCACACACTCCTAACCATGTATCTAAAAGTTGTAGACTAGGTTGTGAATCTCATAAAGTGTCACAACAAACAAGCCCACAACCTACAAAAACACGAGAGAAAAAACATCATAAAAAGAAATAGATAATACAAAGTTCACATCGGGTTCACCAAAATGTAGTGGGGGGTCATTTGCTTAGAACCCCAAGTCACATGAGGGTCTAGGAAAATTGGCTACCTTGATCTACCTCAAGTTAACTAAATGTTTTGGGAAAGTTTAAAGTTTAAAGGCTGAAAGAAAGAGAAATCAGTTTGTTGTCATTTTACAAGTCCAAATGTTTTAGGAAGTCAAGTGAGAAATTTTCCAAAGTTCAGACTACAACTCAAACAACTCATTTCCAGGGGACAACAACATGAGACACAGACGTTAGCATAGCGCATTGGCATCTTAGTGGGGCGCTGACATCTGTACAAACAAAAAACGTACAGTTAAAAGCTAAGGTAAACCTACTAATGACCTAACGGATGTAGTTTTATGGAATACCAAGAATAGGGAATAGGAAAATAACAAAATATCAAGAAGAGAACTAATTCTAAATCTAATTATGAAATGATGAGGGGTGAGAAAATCGCACCTTCCTATCCATGAGTTGATATCTTCAAGATCTTCACCTCAAGGAGAGCCTGCACATAAAAGACAGGAAAATGTTGGGGCTATGTCTAGAGGACTGTCATAGTTAGTCCCCAGCTTTGGTGTTTCCACCTCCACAAACAACCAATATAGCAACGATTGGAGAAAAATGATAAAGGAAAAATATTGAAAGAGAATACCAAGCAATACATTGAAAAACAATATGCTACGATATTGAAATGATAATGCAAAGTAGAAGGGAGATGGATTGATATCACCTTCAACCATGTGCGCTCAAGGCAAATGGGAGGAGTGAGATCGCAAGCTTTCGAAGACCAACATTGTCGCAACAACGAGGAGAGTGAGCCAACAAAATACCAACTTGTAGCTTCAATGTAGGTGGTAGAACTTGATAATGTTGTGAGAAGAGTGTAGAAAGTTGTCCAAAGTGTGAAGATGCTCAAGAAGCATGAAAAAATGGAAGAGATAGTCATTTGAAGGTGAAAATGGAGGCAAAGGAGTTGTTCAAAGTCGTTTCAAAGGGTAGGAGATGTGACACTTTGCGTCCAATGGAGGAGTGTAATGCCTCTGCGGATTCTAGAGGTAGGAATCCTATCAAGACAACATGTCGCGTAGATGTCTGCGCATCGCGTAGATGTCCACGTGCTACATAGACATCCGAGACAATTTCCCCCACTAACATGAAAACATGTTGCCAAGTGGATGGAAAATGGATGAAGAGCATGGAATTGCATTATTGAACTTAATTTTCTAAGGTAGGAGGTATGTAGTGGAATTTACAAGGGGTGCAAATTCACGCCATTACACTAGGTGTATAAGGTTATTTAAGACTAATGACAGGTTTAGATTTATTCAACACTTTTGCATCTACTACACCATCATTCGTCACATTCTTGTTTCGTGGTCCCATAATTTGCTTTTATCGTTAGACATGCTTGGGCTATTGTTATTCTCTTTAAAATAATTTACTAACCCTTTTCCAATGAGGAATTTCTCAATGGAGAGACCCTTTTCAATAACCTAATCAAAGATATTGGAACAATGAATGTGAAGATGAAACATCACTTTTGAGTTGAGGTTTTCTACAAAGATTTGCACCAGTTGCTTCTCTGGTATATGACAAGGACATTTGCTAGCAAGGCTTCTCCATCTCTATAGGAATAAAACAAATGTTTCTCCTTTTTTTTTTGCACAAGTTTATAATGTTTATTTTGTTTTCTATGTTGTAGGAGAAATTTGCAACAAATTTATCAGCCAATTCACTCCATGTCTTGATGCCAGGAGACAAATGAGCAAACCATTCTAGTGCTTGTCCTCCAAGACTTCATGGGAATAAACGCATTAAGTACAGTGATTTTATGCGACATCTAAGCAAGTTGTATGAAAATCTCTCACATGCTCTACAATATCTCCTTCCCCTTTGTACTTGTCGAATTTTGGTATGTTAAAGTTTGTAGGAAAATGTGGCATGTATATACTTCGATCGAAAGGATAAGGACATAAGTCCTCAATACAGTGAGTTTTTTTTGTTCATGTAACCGACATATTTGTAATTTCTTATTGCAGGCTCTATAGATGTTGAGCTAGAATCTTCGTAGGTGATGGTGATGAAGGAGATGTATTTGTTTAGACTTGTGGAGGGATTGTGAATGGGTTTATGATTTAATAGCTCACAGTTGAAGTGGAAGTGTGGATGTTTCGATTGAGTGTGTTCCAATTCTATTGTGGCAGTTGTTGGGTTGTTTGGTGAAAATAAGATGTGGACACCAGATTCAGATTAGGTTGATGTTGTGGTAGTTGGTTTAAATTTTGGTTTGATATGAAAAATGATCGAGTCTTTATTGGATGTATGTTCGTGTTTACCTATGGCCTTGAAAATGAAGGGTTTTTCCTTTGAGTTTTATTAGGTGGGTTTTGATTTATGGTGTTATGGGTCAAAGGTATTGTGTTGGTTGGTTGTTGTGTTGTAAATTGTGTGCCGAATGTAGGTGAGGGGGGTATGTTTACAGTTATTGTATTATGGGAGGTTTTTTTAAATGGCATGCTCGTATTCAACTATTTTGAGGTGGTGGTGTGTGATGGAGGTGTCATGTTAACTACACCTTCTCCTTGAGATACAGCATTTTTTAGAGGCCCACTAATGTTTAGTAAACTTGGTGTCAAACACACAATTCAGAGGGGATCCTAACTAAACAGTACACTAAACCCTTGAAAGGCCTTCATTTAATTACCAATTGGGGCTAACGTAAGCTTGTGATGATGCTAGCACTATCAATACATTCAGAAACTCTATAATGCCTATATCATCTTAGTATAGGCTTTTACACATGATGGAAAACATAAATTGCATAACAGTAAAAATTAGTGTTGAAACTATTACTACAGGTGCCTACAATTAAAGACAATGACAAGTTCATTGTCAAGGAATGAATTCTGTAACTAAGTAATATTGGTAACTTGATTAACTTGACTCACTTCAAAGGATAATACATGGAAACAAATAAAGCATGAATACATGACAAGATCTTATTCATAATTTCATTTACATTAACAATATGAAGAATCTAATTAAGAAAAATACAATCATGAAAGTAACTACTATAACAACAAAAATAAATGTGCAAAAAGTAAAGTGGGGAACAGTTACCTTGAGTGGACCTTGCTCAAGTGACTATCTCCACAGGATAAACTCAAGTCTATCTCCTCAAATTAATTCAACATAACAGTAACTAAAAACCTCTTTATATTATAACTCAAGATATCATAATCGAATTAGAATCTTCTGGGATATCTTATTCATAAGAACAAGATTGGAACAAACATTGTCTATGTGAAATAGAAATCTAATTAAACATATCTATCTACTATATTTACTACACTTGTGTAATGTAGAAAAAATAACCCTTTTTCACACTTAATTTGGGAATAATTAACACTAAAATTAATTTAATTATGCCTTGATTTAGTGTTGTAATGTGTTCTACACATTCACACTAAGTCTAGGACCTTTTTACTAAAATGGACTTCATTGTGCCTTATTTAGGGTAATGTTTTCTTCCACTTTCACACTAATCTAGGGCTTTATTAATTAATTGAGGTTAATTGGAGCTTAATTTTCCCCTTAAATTCAAATCCAAGCCTTATTTATTGCATTTTCCAAAGGATATATCTCGACACTCATTAATAATATTACATGACATTTAATTTGGCAAGGTTTGAGTCCTAGGGTAGTGACCTGGGACTCATTCACCACTTTGGATGAATGGGTCCTAATCTAGGACACCCCTTTTTAAACATATTTGTGGTGAGGTTTTAGTAATGTTTCACCTCCCTGAAACTTCATCCTAGAAAACTGTGTTAGGACCCATTCACCTAAGGTGGCGAATGGGTCCTCCTTACTTAGGACACCCCTTTTTAAACTTATTTGTGGCGGGATTTTAATGATTTTGAATCCTAGATCTTATAGCGGCTTGTGTTATTTGAATTTCAAGGTTAATTCTTAAGTTTAGTATAAATATAAGGCTAATTCACATAGTTTCACCTAGAATTTTTATGTGGCTTCATAAGATCAAGAGCAAGAGCATTACAAAGCATTGTCAAAGGCATTCAAGGGAAGATTACTGAATTTTTACTGCAGTAATTCAAGATCATATCATCATGTCAAAGGCATAGTGCATCAAGCATGTTGTTGAGCTAGTGTGTTGTGATGTAGCATTGAAGATCCAAGTTAAGCATTGTTTCATATCTAATTCAAGATCAAGATCTACATTCTACATGGCCACTTCATATTAGATTGCAGATTTCCATTCCAAGACTTCATCCAAGGTATCATTGTTCATGTTTCATGTTTCATGTTCATGTTTCATTATTTCTTCACAAGGTTTGATTACCTAAACGGGGTTTGACCAAGGAAAACCCTTATTACCTAATAATCAACAATTTTTTCTCCTCTTTGATGTGTGATTGCAGGTTTTAGGTTGGAGATCAAGTGGACAACAAGATTGAAGCAAAGTTGTCAAAGTTGAAAAGTTGCAAAGTTGTCATCTACATTGCAAGCCCACAAAAAGAGCTCTACATAATTTGTTTTAGACTTTCGAAGCTGCTCACCTGGGACTTGGAAGTGCAAAAATTGAAGAACATAACCTAGAATTTAATTTTCAGAAACCCTAACAAGGACCCATTCGCCATTTTGGGAAAATGAGTGCTCAATGACCTCAAAACAACACTTTTCCAATAAGGCACACATTGTTTCAACCTCTTAAAATCTCCCTTATTGTTGTCATAATAGTTAGGAGTGATTTTTTATTGTTATTTACATCATATACTACACACAATTGCATGTTTCACAACAAAAATTAGTGGTTCATCATCTTGTTGATTCATTTTGGTGATCCCTATTTTGATATAAAACAACTTTTTCAACCAACTAATTATTCACCTCGACCACCAAATCATATATAGGTGGGGGAAGTCTTATTGAAACAAGGACTCAAAATGAAAATCTAAATACAAATCACCAAGTTCCCTAAAAAATAGAGTGTGACAAAGTCTGAGTAACTAAAAAACACAATTGAAAAAGTAGAAGAATTTGAATAGGATTGCAACTCTGTTGCAACGGTAAAATTGAAATATGGATTGTAAAAATAGTCTCGTTGGATTCCCAATCATGGAAAATATCTTCTCCTTCAACCATTTTATTAAATGACACAGTTACAATCATCTTGATAAATAGATGCCTCCAATTCTGCAACTTTTGCACTCTACTTATTCTGAAACTTCTCCTACATAACTGTCTAAAACTCCTTTTGTTGTGAGCTACACCCCTTAGTTATTGTGAGCTACAGTCTACTTACTCTGGCTCCTTGGCTGCAAAGAGTTAGTTCACACATCTACACAATACTAATAACCATAGTTTAAACATAGATATTCATTGCATTCCATACATATTCACATATTAACCATGCAATGGCTATCATACCATAATCATATTTCCATATACTTAAAACCAAGTTCAATTTTGTATAATGATCATAAGAAATGGTAAATTTCAAGAATATGCATGAAATAAGTATCTGGAGATGTCTACAAGCATGTACTTAAATGATAGAAAACTAACTAATAATTGGCATCATCATTCCCCCCACTAAACATTTGCTTGTTCTCAAGCAAAGAAATTTGAAGACTGGAGGTATGTTGCAATATCATCTCCTTGAGGTCTATGATCACATCCACTCCTTTCAGCTACTTCAAGTAAAAACCTCCATAGCATGAAAGTCTTGCCCACCTGACATTCTCAGCTTCCTCTTGCTCTTCATTCTTTTCCCTTGTCCAATGTGGCACTAGGTCGAGAAGCATAGGTGGAGATAAGGTAAGAGGTACCCATACAAGTGCCTTTTCTTTTGCAATGTCCATATACCTACAAGTCCTTTCAAGCATGGCTATAAAGTTGTATACATAGTGGGGTTCCTTTTTCTACATTTCAGGGGTCAAACTATCCCATCTTTCTTGTACAAAATGAAAAGAATGATAGATAAGACCTACAATTAGTCTATGCATCCTATCATAATCATTTAGCCTTAAATTTATAATTTACCTGCCTACACCCTTATACCTTAGAATTTTTCTCCATTCTTCTATTATCTCACTAGGGTCCTTGAATTCCTTTCTAAATTGGAGAGCAATTGATTTCTCTTTCAATAAAATCTTGCATAATTTCACCCCTCTGTCTCATTTTTGAAGTAGGAAGCAAGTGCCCTGATTTACCCACAAATATCAATGGGTTGCATTATGTATTGTCTGGCATAACATAATTATGTAAATAAAATTCACATAATTGGTCCTATACATCAGGTGTAGTATCAATAAAAATATGTAAAAAGTCAGACTTTCTACTCATGGCAATTGGCAGGTTACTGATTAGTTGACTGAATTGTAAACTTAGGAATTTCTCCTATAAAAACAAAGAATAAATTCTAGTAGGAGGTATGCACTTAATGATTTGAGCAACCTTATCTACTATCTCCTCAATTTTAACTATTATTTTCTTCAATTCAGCTTCCTTATTTTCCAATAACCTATTATGGTTTGAAATCATCTTTTCCTTTTCTTTTTCCTTCTCCCATTTTTCTTTTTGTTGGGAGAATTTTTTAGCCGTTTCCCATAACTGAAATCCTAGAGACATTGTAGTGTTATGAGTTGGAGTCCTTGTGCAAGGGGGTCTTTACTTTCAGCTGTAATTTCTATACTTCCCACCTTCACTATGGCAAGCTATGCAAGTAAGCCTAGTTTAGATCCATGCCCATATGTGTGAAGCTTCTCCTTCAACTCCTTACTTTTCAAGTCTCTTTCTTTGTTTGTCTGCTCATATGTCCTTACCAATTCCTCTAATTGTTTAATTCCATATTATGATTCCTGTAATTCTTTCTTTACATTCATTTCTTCTATAAACAAATTCTCATCTTTCTCCAAAAATTGGTCTTCCTCGCCCACAACATAATCACAACCCTCACTGATAGGGCTTTGTGGGGCTCTCTTCCTTGTCTTATTAGCAACAAAAATATCCTCTAAATTAGATTCAAAGGTGGTTGAAATATACCATTTTATTTTAATCGGTGTATGAACATTCTCAGAAACATTTTTTTTCAATTCTAAATCTTCCATTGTCACAGTATTTTATTTTTCTTGCTTTTTGATACCATCCCTCATAACATCCTTCTTTTTCAGGCGGTGTGAACACCTTGGCTGGGTGGTTTATTCTTTTGCACTTTCTTGGGTACAAAGGAAGGTTCGCCTTTCCTCTTTCTAGTTCTTGGTGTTTTAGAAGAAGTTGGAAGTTTTTAGAAATCTTCTACTGCAAGTTGCTTAGAGGCTACGATTAGCGAATTTTGCAAACTCTACTCCTTTGGTTCTACCTTGTTGCAGGTAGGTGAAACAATAGGTGAACCAAAGGGCCCTCACTAATGCAACAGGTGATTCTAAATTCTCTGGGATAGTTGGTTCTTCAAGAATGTGATCGATATGATTACAAATTACAAAGCTTTCTCATGAAACATGTGCATGTTGAACCCTTAGAATTCTTTTTACCAATAGGGTAACTAAGCAATAATGTGTTAGGAATGTATTGTTTCTCTTTCTTTTATATTCAAAACTCATTTGTTTCAATAGGTTATATAGAAAATTGGGAACATTAACCCTTCTATTATGAAGAAGGTGACTCAAAAGCTTGAAATTCCTTGTGTATAAAAGAGACTGCCTACCATCACATGTAAGATATTTAATAATGTAAGAGGCAACAAAAGCCCATACCCATGGAAATGATCACCTTTTATTACCTTGGGATATTGAGTTGAAGTTCTCTCCATGTTTTCTAAATTCATCCCTAACAACTACAACATTTTCCCTGACTAGGAATTCATCTCCTCTTGGCAAGCCAAACACTTATACAATTGTAGCTTCTGAAGCATCAACCTTTAACCCTCAAACAATGGCTTCATCATTTTGAAGTGTTTTTGCAAACTTTTGTGTCATATCCTTGCTATATTATGTCAGCCTCAAGAAATAATGTGACCATCCTAATTGTCTAAAAATAGGCAAACTAACCTGTCTTCCAATATATGTTGATGTGTAGACAGTTCTCTACGAATTATATCTCCTCTCATGATGACAAGCTACTGTGTCTTTGTTCAAATTTCTGCAAATTCTACTCACAACTTCAACCAAACCAATCCTTCCTCTCTGTTATGCTTGTATTCTTCAAATTCAACTGATATACTTGCATGTTATAGCTTGAATTGGCTTGGATTATCTTGGATTATGGCTTGGAATTGGGAAAATAAATGACAAAAGGTTGCAGAAAGGTAGAAAGGTTTTTGGTGGCAAAAGTTTTGAAAACTTTAGAAAATGTACTCTGCCCCCAACTAAAGCCTTTAAGTGACCTCACTTAATTGTACTTTACTAGGTTGAGGGTGTTATTACATGTAGTGGAAATATGATAATGAATATGAAGCATGCATAATTAAATGTAAACATATCGAAAAACAATTACAACCTATGATAATTATGGCAAAATAGTATGTGTACTTGTCAATGTGAAGTGATATCAACTCAACTCGTGTGAAGCTTATTAGGAGTGTCTGCGATGTGATTATGATTTGACATTTTCTTAATTGCAATAGGTGATTTATGAAATGACAACTTGGTGTGTGGTAATGAAAAGGCTACAAAATCTACGGCTTCTATGAATTGATCTCTTGAATGCATGGAAATCGAGAAATGTGATGTGGGATGTGATGGTGAATTTGCATGTAATGAAATGATAGGTATTTGGTTGCATGTATGTAAATATGAAGCATGCATAATTAAATGTAAACATATCGAAAAACAATTACAACCTATGATAATTATGGCAAAATAGCATGTGTAATTGTCAATGTGAAGTGATATGAACTCATCTCATGTGAAGCTTATTAGGAGTGTTCGCGACGTGATTATGATTTGACATTTTCTTAATTGCAATAGGTGATTTATGAAATGACAACTTGGTGCGTGGTAATGAAAAGGCTACAAAATGTAAGGCTTATGGGATATGAATTGATCTCTCGAATGCATGGAAATCGAGAAATGTGACATGGGATGTGATGGTCAATCTACATGTAATGAAATGATAGGTATTTGGTTGCATGTATGAAAAAATGAATTGTATGCCGATGACATGCAATTAAGTTAGTGGAAAATTTTGAAATTTTTGATTGGCGAGTGATGTAGGTAGTTTCCACAACAGGTCCCTATCTAAACTATGTTGACTTTTATTAATGAAGCTACAGGTCCATACTGCATCATGGAGTGTACTTGAAAACTATCGTTGATTTTTTCTCTTATGCAGTGTGTGCATGTGAAGGTTATAGAAAATTAAACTTGGTTGACCTCAATAAGTGAGCTATGTAGCTCATCTGCTAGGTCAACTGAAGAACTTGTAGTATCAATTGTTGAATCTTTGTTGTCTATTAGAAGTGGATTACCAGAATCACTAGATGGTCCATACAGTTGCATCAATGAAAAAAGGAAGTCATCTTTAGTGTTGGCTTTTTATAAATTTTCAATCTGTGACCATTGACTAGTAGTGAAAATTTGACTGCATCAATGGTTTGTAACTTGATTGCTCCATTTGGGAAAACTTGCTCTATTTCATATGATCCTAACCACCTTGTTTGAAGCTTCCCTTTATAATCTTTGTACCTAGAGTCATACAACAAAACCCAATCTCCTACACTGAACTCCTTTGTTTTGATATATTGATCATGCCATTTGACTCGCGTCTGAAGAATCTCAATGTGGTGCATGGCCTCCATTATTATCTCATCTAATCCATTCAGATTGTGTTTTTTTTTTTTTTGTGCTACTATCAAGTCCATATCTAGTTCAACTGTTGTCCTAAGTGTCTTGTTTTCAAATTCAATGGGAAGTGTAGACACCTAAAAATGGTCTGGAGAATCTAATTAATTGAATACAACTTATTTGATTAATTAATCTTAAATTCTTCTACTTGGTAAATAAATAGAAATATTTATTTATATTAAGTTCATTATTAATTCTTCTATCTTCTCTCCTAATTAAATAAACAAAATTAAAAACTTTGTTTTACTTAATTATTATCATTTTCATCATATTATTCCTCTCTTAATTAAATAAACAAAATTAAAAACTTTGTTTTATTTAATTAATTATCATTATTACTTCTTTTATATTTCTATCATAAATTAAATACACAATTTGAATAATTTGTGTTATTTAAGTCACATTTCTTCTTAATTAAATAAAGATCTCTAAAAATCTTTTATTTAATTATCATTCTCCTTTTAATTTAATAAACAAACCCTATAGTTTGATTTATTAAATTATTTATTCCTCTTTTGCTAAATTTAAATAAATAAAAATATTTAAATTTATGCATAAATTTTACCACTATTCACTCACCAATAAAATTAAAGTTTTTCAAAATTTGATTAATGGCACTGCCATTCACAGGAAAAGCTTTAGGGACAAACCTGCAGGAAATTCTCTCAACAACCTTCCACCCACCTTCCCTCTTATCTTGCCTGGTGTTTTCATGGGGAGAAACCATTCTCCATGATCAGCTCCATCTTCTCATCCCATGCCTTTGAATTCTCTAGATGGAATCACAGCCCCTCATCCCGTATTCCTGTGCAATTGTGCTATCGTGAAAGCTATAAATGCAACTCTTGGGCTACAAGAAATGGATCCCAACTTATGCAATCTTACTCTGTAGGTTTCCAAAGCATCCAAGCATCCAAGCAATCAAGCATTCAAGCATCCATCCATCACCCATCAAGCAGCAATCAAGCATCCAACATTTGCAGTCATGGCTGCCATTACAATAGAATTTGCATATTTAATCACATAGGAATAGAATTAGTTCATTTCTCACTCTCTAAGTGTCATTTCAATAATTTAATTAGTTTACAAATTTGAGAGCTAAGTAGATTAGAGAAATCTTTAGAGTTAGAGAGCAATAGGATAGATTTCTGTAGATTTGTAGTTTAAATTAGTTTAAATTTCTTAATCTTAGATGCAATGTCCTATTTAGAAGCGTAGATGCATTGTTTAGTTTGTTTTCCCCATTCTACTACGGAAGTATTGTTGTTTTATCATACACCAACTCATAGGGTGTAAATCTTGTTGGTTGTAGTCTTCCAAGTTGTCTTATAGGCCCATACAGCCTCAGGTAACCTGGCTGCCCAATTTTTTCTATGAATCTACACTACTTTGGTCAGGATGTTATTAATCTCGCTATTTGTTACTTCCACTTGCCCATTGGCTTGAGGGTGGTAAGGTGTTGATTTCCTATTCCTTATCTCATACTCCTGGACTAATTTGGTAATCAACTATGATGTGAATTTGAGACCTTGATCTGTCACAATTTCTCTTAGCACTCCATACCTTGTAAATATGTCTTCATATAGGACTTTGGCTACATTTCCATCCCTAGTAAATTGCAATACTTTGACTTCAACCCACTTTTTTATATAATCTATGCAAACTAGGATATACTCCTTATTAGATGTTGGTGATATTGGGCCAATGAAGTCTAACCCTCATTTATCAAATGATGCTAGTGCCAATTGAGGTTACAAAGGTATCTCATTTGTTTTAGTTGTCCTGCCCATTCTCTGACATCTGTCACAAATCCTCATATATTTCAGTGCAACCTTATCAAGAGTTGGCCAGTAATAGCCAGTGGTGACAATCTTAACTGCAGTCCTCTTTGTTGCAAAGTGTCCCCCACAGGGTTCATCACGGCGGGATTTGAGGATATCAAAGACCTCATCCTCTCTTATGTATCTCCTCATAATATTGTCTGGACCCATGTAAAATAAATAACCAACCACCCAAGAGTAGGGGAAACTTTTGTGCACTATCTCTTTTCTCTAGTGGAGAAATGAGGTGGTATCTGTCCTGCTACTAGGTAATTGGAAATATCAACAAACCAAGGTGTCTATAGTGTTAGAGAAAATAGATGCTCATTTGGAAAAGAATCGTCAACAACACCTTCTGCTAATTGAGTTGGCAACATGGATAGAAATCTTCCATCACATTTGTTTTTCCAGGCTTGTCCACTATGGTGATGTCAAATTCCTATAGTAATAGCAACCATTTGACAAGTCTACCATCAACCACAGATTTATTCATTAAATACCTTATTGCACTATGATCAGTGTGGATAAAGACTAAATACACTGTGATGTAGTGCCTAAAATTGTTAATTGCATAAACAACTACCAACATCTCTTTTTCTGTGACTATGTAGTTGAGTTCTTCCCCTTGTAAGTTCTTGTTAATGTAGTATATGGCATACTCCTTATTACCTTCCTTTTGTCCAAGTATTGCTCTTATAGCAAAGTTAGAAGCATCAGTGTATGTGGAAAGAAAAAGTCCAATTTGGTCCTCTCAAGATAGGTGCTTTGGTCAATACTATTTTGAGTGCTTCAAAAGAGTGTTGGCATTTTGTTGTCCACTCAAATTCTACATCCTTTGTGAGTAAAATAATAATGGTGTTACAATTTTGCTATAGTCCTAAATAAATCTTCTATAGTAGCTAGCATATCTTGGAAAGCTCCTGAAATCTCTTTGTTTTTGTGCCACAAGGAGTGTGGAGATTATCTCAATCTTATTTGGATCCACTTGAATCCCTTCACTTGATACAAAATGTCCTAGCACAATCCCCTAGGTCATCATCATGAAACATTTCTCGTGACTTAGGAATAGATTGTGTTCCTAACACCTCTTTAAGACCTCTAGGTTATTAAGTGCTTCATCATATGTTTCTCCATTGGTTGTGAAATCATCCATGTAGATTTCCATGGAGCCATGTGTAAAATCTAAGAAAATGCTTAGCACTGCCCTTTGGAAAGTGGTCAAAGCATTACATAGTCCAAAGGAAAGAATAAAATAGGCATATGTGCCCCAAGGGCATGTCAAGGTGGTTTTATTCGGTCCTCTAGAGCTATTCTAATATATTTGTAGCCATTGAATCCATCTAGAAAGGAGTACTTTTTACCTACTAGGGAGTTAAGTACTTGATCAATGAAAAGTAGTGGAAAGTGGTTTTTTCTAGTGGTTGTGTTTAATTCTCTATAGTCCACACACACTCTCCATTTCCCCCCTTTTTTTGGACAATAACTAGAGGTGACAAAAGCATTAACTGTCAGAAATAGGGTAAATGAAACCTGCATCAAGCAATTTTTGTAACTTAGTTTTGACTGTCTCTTAGTGCAGGGTTCACTCGCCTTTGGGGTTGCCTAATTGGTTTGAAACCATCATTAATTTAGATCCCTTAATGTCATGGTAGTCCCATGTAAAGGCTGCTACGTGTTCCTGCAACATAGTGGTTAGGGAAGCCTATTGCTCAACAATTAATCCTCTACTAACATTTAGCATTCTACTTGGCATGATTTATAAAGTCTTGGATGTAGATTGTATGGATGAAACGTCAACAATATCTGGGACACATTGTTGTGTCAAAGAATGGAAAAGCTAGGATACTGATTTTGATGAATTAATAGGTATAACATTTTGCAGGGGATCTTGCAAACATGACACACAGTCCTGTTGTTGTGAGTTCCTACCATAGTTTTTGATTAAGGTAAAAGCATGTTTTGAAGGTACCTGAAACCCTTTACAATAAAAAAACAAGGCCGCAGAAAGAACAGCCTGCAGCCAACCAAAAACCAGCCCCCAAACAAGACCCGTCAAGTTTTACATTTAGAACTACTTTTGTGGGAACGAAGAGTCATGTCAAAAGAAGGCCTAGAGGATTTTTTCTTGCCCATAACAGTAATCCATCCTTCTTCCACATTTGTTTCCTTATCATGCCAATCCAACCCACACATTTCATGAAGATGAATTCCTATAGCCTTTGTCTCAAAGATTTCATCACTATTCCTTCATGCAAACGTAGACTTAACTGAAGAGCCACTAGAACTGGTCGTCGTAGCACTATCGCCAGAAATGGCAGCCAAAGATCCAATCTCTCGCTCAAGAGGGGAAGCCTCAGCAGCCCCACCATTTGAGACATCTAGAGGGGATGCCCCAAGACCTAAGAATCTGAAGCAACAACCTCAGAAAAACTCCTGTGTTGATCAAACTTCTTCTCAACCGTATAATGTTGTTGAGAAGCTCCTTTCCACCATGTAGCCGTCATAGTTTTTTTCTTGAATCCACATTGTGCAGCAGCATGACCTGTTTTAAAAGATTTTCTACACTAGAAGGGAATCCCTTCACAATCCAAAGCTTGGACCCAAGAACCCTTAGAGGACTTAAGTAAAACCTCAATAGGCAACCCTTTTGAAACATCTATTTCAACCAGTATGCAGGCAAAGGTGGAATGAAAAATGTCAGATGATTCATCATCCACCAACAAAAAATCCCCAAGGGCCTCACCCACTTCCTCCAAAAGAGGGTTAGTCCAAAGGTGGAGGGGAAGATTAGGCAACCGCACCCAAATCAAGATCTTGTTGAAAGTTTCAGAAGTAGGGTTGAAATCTAAATGCCAAGGCTTAATCATCAACAAATATTTGTCCTCTCAACTAAAAAAATTGTCACATAAAACTATATTTTTGTCCTAAGTATTGTCAAATTTAGCTACAAAAAACCCCTTAGCCATGGGGAAAATATGAACTTTACCAGAAATTAGAGGCTCCCATTCATTGGAGATCCAGGAATGTAGCTGAGGGGGGCTAGGCCAAAAACCCCTAAACCTACAAATCACCCCACGAGCAGAGAGCTCGGAAACATTCTCATCTATTTCCTCTACTGTCTCATCCTTCAACTTCACTGAGATGGCATTGGAAACTGGGATAAACCCGCCAGTCGGCAGCCTCCCATGCCAAAATCCCTCAACCAACACCTTGTCCTTCGCCACAGGGCCGCTGCCCTTAACACGCCCCCCGCCAGATCTCGTGCAGGGGACTCCATTCTCTTTCGAAGCCTCCACCAGATCTCACGCAGGCACAGACAGCGTAGACGAGGAGCCTCTGCCACCCAGACCGCCATCAGGGTTGTTAATTGTGCCTTCAACCTAGAACGTGTTAGGGTTTTCATTTGCTCACATTGCCATCTTGTTTCATCTTGTTTCTTGGAGTTCCTACCGTAGTTATTTTGTATAATGTGTGCAATTAAATCATCTTCATCTTGGTTGCTCAACAAAGGGTTACATTCAATAGTCATGAGAGTTTGTAGGGAATAATGGTCTTCTTCATCTAGGGTAGGCCACGTGGTCTGCTCTAAGTCTATATGAGGTTGGACTGGTGGATAAATGACAAACTTCTTGGTCACAATTCCATTTGAGATAATCATGTTTCTAGACTACAACCTATCAATGCATCAATTGTTGCTAACCATGGTCTTCCTAGAATAAAAGGATAGCCTGCAAGGTTAACCTTTGGTTGCAATATTATGAAATTTGCAGGGTACTCCCAGGAATCTAATGTTATGACCAAGTCCTTAATGATTCCCCCAGGTTTCACTCTTTGCCTATCTACCAACTGTAAAATAGTGGGTGTAGGTCTTAAGGTTTACTATCTGCAATAGATGCATTGTTTCCTTAGTCATCAAATTAATGGCTACCCCTAAGTCAATCAAGGTGTTTTTGATGAGGGTACCATTTATCTTAACATCTACCAGTGGACTTCTAGGATCTGTATACTTAGGGAGAGTTATGTTTCTAACATAATGTCAGTAAGATTCCCTAAGACATGTACAGTTTGAGGGTCTTTTCTCTTTCTTCTTGGCATTTTAGGATAAAGGTCTCTCACTATTTTTGTGTAAATGGGAATGTCCTTGGTGATTTGGATGAGGGGTATCTTTATAAACACATCATGAAGCTGCCCTAATAGGTCAATTTCAACTTGGTTTTGATATTTTTGAAAAGCTAATTGCTCAGGGAATGGAGGCTATGGACTTGAAGTGGTCTGGTTCACCTGATTTGACTCGGGTTCCATAGGTGGATTGTCCAAGACTTCTGCTAAGGGTTCCTCATCTACCAACTCAGTGATTTGAGGGGATGAAGTCCCAACCAATGTTTTCCTTGACCTGAGGTGGAAATCACTCACCTCTACCCCATAAGTAGGGTATTGAATAGCCTCATTAGTGTAGGCCTATTGAACAAGCTTGTTATTTGGGTTAGGTGTAGGTTGGGTAGGCAATTGAGGTGTTCTTGGTGGGTGAGGCGACAACTTTGATGGATTGATCATGATGGCTTATTGTTGTGGTTGCAAAGGCTACTATGGTTGGTGGTAATTCATAGTTTGTTTTTTCCATTGCTATCCCTTTTATCATTGAGGTTGCCATTAATTTTATTATGGTCATTGGGGATTGTAGTTAGATCCTTGAAATTTTTGTTGTGGCCAAATGTTTTGTTGCTGCTGGTTCCAGTTTGGTTGAGGATTTTGCCATTGGTTTTGTGTGTTTTCCCAAGGTTGAGTGTTCCAACTAGAGAAATTTTAATTGTTAATTGAAAATGGTGTATTGAAATTCAAAGGATCTTAAGGCATACCTTGTCTTGGTTTCCATTGCCTCCTTTGTGCAATGTAGAACAATTGTCCATCTTCACCCTTTAGTGCTTGAAAGTTTGGTTTCACTAATCTATCCTTTGAAATACTTGCTACTCTTTTGCACTTACATTAGCTTTTCTTTTTTGCAATTAGGGAAAAATTCAATAAGGATTTCCTCTACCTCTTCTTGCTTTTCTTCACACGTAGAGTGTCCAATTGGGTACCCAAATGGCTTATAATATCTTCTTTCATGTTGGACAACAAGTTACTCAATTCCACTCTAGAGACTCCATTAGATGTCTTGTTCCTCTTCCTCCTCTTCTTCTTTAATTTCCATTGTTCGGATCTCGCAGATGGTAGGTGTTATCTCCTTTCTGGTATTGGTTGCTACTAGATCTTTCATTCTTCTTTTGATCTTCAAGTCGACCACCATGTCTCTCCACTAGTCTTTCCACCTCGACCTCTTTGCTTGCTCTTAAACCTTATGTTCAACTTCTCTTCCACCTTCAGGGCAAACTAATATGCATATTCAATCGTGGTCATCCTCACCAAACTCAACTCTTGGATGCTTGGTTTCAACCCATTAATATAATGGCCAATCTTCTCCTTGTTGGCCTCAAAATGGCCTGTTTTGCTCGAGACCTTGTAGAATTCTTCTGTGTATTCTTTGACAAATCTCCTCACTTCCTTCAATCCTTGCATCTTCTTCAACAAATCCAATTCATAATCTACAAGAATGAATTGCCTCTTTAGTTTCTCCACCATCTGATCCCATTTGGTTATCTTCTCTTTACCTCTTCAGTTTCTCTCGAACTGGACTTCTTTCCACCATATGCTAGCATGGCCTTTTAGCTTGGCCTTTGCAAATATGACCCTCTCTAGATCTTCTATTTCCTCATACTCAAAATACTCTTCCATGTCATTGACCCAATTGATCAACTCCTCTAGATTCAAATTTGTAGAAAAATTAGAAACTTCTATCTTTGGCCTCTTTCCAATCTTGGAAATGGCCCTAATTAGTTTGACTTCTCTAGGATCAATTACATTTTGTGCTTCTTCGAATGGCTCTTCATTTTTAGCCTCATCTTCAATTTCATCTCTTCTTCTAACATCAACTCCTCTACGCAGCTCCTCTTGCAGTGCTTGAACTTGTCTCCAAAGGGCTCTAAAACCCTCTTCTATTACCCCAACATTTCTCCCACTACGGTTTCTTCATGGAGGCATCTTTTCTCGCAAACCCACAAACACAAGTCCTGGTGCAAACTACCTCACGTTCGACGATCAATCTACACACTCAGGAACTACTTTGATACCACTTGATGAAAAGGGTACTCTCCTTACAATCTAAAACTCACAACAACAAAGAATTGCACAAACAAAATGCAAGAAGGAAGCAAAGATTTTTTATTATCACTTAAATGAAAGTGAAATTACAACATTACAATTGCCATCACATGGGCTTTCTGATTACATAAATTTGCAAGTCTACAAATTAGAGCCACTATCTACACTGCTTTGCCTCCTCCTCTAACCTCCATTCACGTCCTTTATTTAGGTGTAACTGCCCTAGAATCTTCTAGAAAGTGTAACTTCCTCAAGAAGACATTTCAAAAAACTTATTAAATTTGGTAGTGCAGCTTCATGAGGTCATAACTTTTGATTCAACTGTTGGATTTTCAATTATAATACCTTTTTCATAAAGTTCTTGAGAAGGCACATCCCTTGAAAATAATGCCTAAAGGTAGACTACTTCCATTTTATGTCAATTTTCAGGCAGTGATTTTAACAAGATTTTCAAAAATTGAAATTTTAGTATCTCTCAAATGACATGATATTGAAGTGATTTCTTCGCCATTAGCTTCAATTCAACATTTTGGAGGTCTGTGTAAAATTTTGTGTCCAAGCATGCATAAATGCAAACTTACAAAAAATAGTAACCCTACCAAATTTAGCCCTTATTGAAAAGAAACAACATATATATATAGTAACTTCTATGTATCAAAAGGGAGTATGTAGCTTCATAGGCAAGACACACTATTGCTCCAAGATGTTCGCAAGATTCTTTCTCCCCAAATTACAACTTAATTTCCTCAACTAAACCCTAATTGAAGATTAAATTGATATATCCATCCCCCTTTGTGCCAAGCCTTTATTGGTATTGAAAAGTAACAATATTGCACCAATCTCTTTCACAAACTCAACTACATCAAGGGCAATAACTAGGGGTTGTGTTATTTCTTCTCCCTAAAAATGTTAGTTTCTTGGCTTGTTTTGCAACATGACCCTAAAAAGCTCTTTACGTTGGTGATCATGTATAACAAAGAAATCTCAAAAAGCATGATCTTGCTTAACAAATAATAGTTTTCACTTAGGTGGAGTTTTGGGAAATATAAGTGATTTTGTAATAATGAAAAAGTGCAAGTGAGCCTCAATTCCCTTCTACTTTCTCAAGATTTCAGGATTGGGAAGCAATTTTGCACAAAGTGCGAAAGATCTTGAGAACTCTGATTTTCCACCTCCATATTACCATTGGGCTTCAACATGGTAGTCTTTCTCATCATCCTCAAGAATAATATCAACATGGTATTCTTTGTCATCACCCTCAAGAAGAATATACATCATAACCCAATTGTGTAAAAATGAGCACAAACTACCAACTATTTAGTAACCACACAAGAAATGTCAGCTGGTTGTATCTCATTCTCATTATATCATGTTTTTGCAATTACTATGACAATACAGTAAAATATGTTCATGTCTTTATACATCTCTTCATCACCAAAAAGTCATTTCAACTTCACTAGAGGAAAACCTTTCACAACATCCTTTTCTGATGTCACAAGCAAAAACCCTTCAATTGATCTTTGACTAAACTATCTAGCCATTTCTACATCTCTCTCAACTTTTGCCACTCTAGCTTTATGCATTCCAGTGTCTTTCATTTTTCCTCATCGATAGGCAATTTGAGTTCCTCCAAATCAACTACACTTGGCAATATTATTATTTCCCATGTCTTCTTGCTTGCATCTTCTAAATTATTCTTGATCCATGTCACACTTGACTCAATTAGTAGCATTGGTCATCCATGTGGGCATTAATGGCACTTCTTTCTTTGAGACTTATTGACTATCAAACATAAATTACAATAAGCACCATTTCAAGCTCCTCCTAAGAGTCCTTGTCAAAATCGAATGATTCTCAATTCTATTGGCTTCTCAATGATTGACAAGGTCATTGCTTACACAATGTCATAGTCTATTTCTAAGTGAGGTCATACATTTGGAGAGCATGTACAATCTAAATGTCCTCTCTCTATGCAATTGAACCTTATAAGTGTCAAGGCAATTGAGAGTTTTGTTTTGTGCCTACATTTTATTCAAGAAGTTTATCAAGATCTTCAAAGCTTAGTTCACAAGGTGCAAATGAGGGAACCATAGATCTTTTTGTATGAAAAGTTGTCCTCTTGTCAAATACATCCTCAAATTCTTCAAACCCATGCCCTTCAATGATGACAACACTTGAATCAACCATTAAAGGAGCATAAAACAAGTCTTGAGCTTCTTCCCTCCACTCTAATACATCTTCATTATTTATTTGAGACACTTTGGTTTTAGTGCCAAGATTATGGCTTTGCAATTTGTCCCCTAGCAATACTAACTGCAAAGTGTGACTTTCTTTTAATTTTCCTCTAACACCATTATTTTTATACCATTAATGTATGTACCTAAAATTGAACAAGGATATAAGCTCCTCCTTCAATGAATCTACATTTCACTTCCCAAGATAACGTAGGTTCCTAGACAAATTAATGTTTACAAACATGTTATCATGTATTCCACAATTAGAAAACATGTTGGTAGACATTCCATTGACAAATTTTGGAAGTTGGTCCCAACGAGAGACAAAACACATCACAAACACAAGGGACCATTATAAATGAGGAATTATCTCACAACTACCACATTTGTTTAAAACAACACACACACACACACACAAATAGGAAAACAAGAAGGAAAATAAACCAAAAATTTATGTACAAGGGAAAGCAGAAGATGGCAAGGCTATATTTATCCTTTAATCGGCTAAGAAAAGTAAGAGCTTGTCCTCAACAATCTAGGAGTAATTGGTGAGGTAAAGGAATCCAAGCCTCAACACGGAAAACAAGAAGCTTGGCTGCAGTGAAGTCCTAGACATTTTGGAAAATGGGGATGCAAACAATTCAAAACACTTGCATTCCATTTTATTTTTTTTGAAGTTCAAATTGAAAAGAAGAGAGTTGTTCATGCCTTTGGAAGAAATAATCTTGAATTTGATCCACTTTGTGTAGGTCTTGAAGTCAACAAGTCTCTATTTGCTTTGTTTGCATAGCCACTTCATGACCAATATGTCCCATGAACATAGGATCATTTTCCTTATGATAGAGAAATTCATTATTATTAGTTGCAATCACTTCAAAGAATTCTTTCAAAATTGGGAAAAAGATGAGAAAAGTGACAAAATCCACTTTCTCAAATTCATCATCGAAGAGATCCTCTCCAAGGGTGAGCAAAGGAAGAGAATCATCACCTTCACAAAGAAAGTCATCCTCAACTACTTCAAGGGACAAACTTGGAACAAAGGCTCCATGATGCTAAAAATCTTCAAGAACTTCTCGATGACCGATGTTAGTTTGTTAACCTCTTGGAACTTCTAGCTCCTCAAACTTCTTTTGTATAGATTTTGCAAGACACAACTTCACAATTAAGGTTAGGGCATACTTACCCACCAATCATTACTTGTAGCTTTTGCACATATTTCTATTGTAGGGTTGTTATCTATTTATCCCCATGTGTCATAAACATTTCAATAGGGAGACATAAAAGAGAAAAACCTTGAGCTTCTCATTGACCGAAGAGCCATCTAAAAGGGTTTGGTGAGCATCTCCTTACTTTCTTATTTCTTCTGCCACCAACTCTTCCCAAGGTGGTCATATTCTCAATTCACATTATACTCTCATGTTGCACATGATTTCAAGTTCCATATTCTAATAGAATCTCCAACCTCCATTCCATGGGAGGTTCCTTCAAATATCTAGAAATCAAATGCACCAACACGTCAATCCCCCATAGAGTCGCTAAAAATTCATCAACAAGATTTTATGTCATTGTGATTTCTTCAATTAGTTCTTTGTCCAATCCAACAAACTAGCATACACTTGTAACAATGGGAGAAAACACCAAGGGCAAGTGATTTTCCTCTATGTTTGAGAGGGTTAGCTCCTCTATATAATGAAATGTTTCAAGGTCTTTGATTACTTTTTATCAAAGGTTACAAAAAGGAAATGCAATAGAGAGGTTAAGGCCTACAGAAAAGCCATCTTGATTACTCAGTGGTATACAAGAATGAATTGTAGAATCCTTCTCTCAATTGAGAATAGTGGTGTGAGCAATAGATGTAATAAGGGCAAAGGGATTTCTTGGAAGCACAAAGTCTTCCCTTAAATCAAAATACATTTACATGGCACAAGTCCATTCATAGAAATTCACAACAAAACAACTATAAATTCAATGTTTTTACATATAATCAAATAAATACAAATTTGGTAGATTCTCTTTCTACAAGCAGCAAACCAAATTTCATACATGAAAGATATTAAAACCCATGAAAGCAATGCTCTGGGTTTGTATACTTGCTCACTTTCATTAACAATTAGAAGAAAACAAGAAGTTACATGCAAAGTTGCAATATGCCCTCTGCTAGGGCTAAGAAAACGAAGGCCATCGATACAACAAAAAACCTCCCTTTTGTGCTCACTTCCAAACACAAAGTAGTTCGGGAACAGATTTTCTCATTATCATCTAACACAAACCATTGGAGGTTGATCTCTAATATGGAAGATTTGGCTAACCCCATGAAGCTTTCCCTGCATATACATGGATCATCCTCAATGCTAGCAATGCTACATTTGTTTGTCTCATTCTGAGAAGAATAAGCATCAATCTATACATGCCTAACAAAGTGAGAGCGCTCAATTTGGAGCCAAATGCTGAACAAGTACTACTTGTAACCAGAGTAAAAATTCAGCTGCCGTTGTCTTAGCACTAGAATGTGTGTGGCATTTCAAGCGTTGCTTTAGTCTCTATCATGTGTCCTCCCTACTGCCACTGCCTTTAAATTGTATACTTTGCCTTCTAAGATATACACACAAAATTTCAATGTTGCCGATTACCTTATCCAACTATGTTAAAGTAGGAATGTCATATTTTGGTCACACTTGAAATTTGATGTTGGCCATGACATCAAAATAAGGCAATATTCAAAGAGGAGTTTTGCATCTACATTTCAAAATCATTGCCCAATTAAACTAATAACTACATATTTTCAGAATGTCGTAACCCTCCGAACGTAGCCTTGTTTTCAAGCTTTTGAAATCTATACCCTTTTATTGTTTGACAGATAAACTGGACCAAGGGCATTCGCTTCTGTTCTCCAAATTTTATGCTTTTAGAGTGATTTGGTGCTTGAAGGTATAGACAAATCCCATGAAAAAACAAATCATTAACACAACAAATAATGCAAAGTAATGTAATTTGGAAGTCAACGATACAAAAGTATTGCTAGGGAAAGTCATATCAAGGATTAGGGTTCAATCTTATGTAAATTATCTCAATGCTGGGCATTTATCAATCTCCTTAATTCTAATTATGTTTAGGAGGATAAACTCATAAATTGATGAGTCAGTATCTTATAGCCACATTATGTCATCCTTGGCCAATATATGCTATGTTAATTGGGCCTTGGATGAGTTTTCGGATTTGAAAATTGTGCATTCACCATTGTAATCTAGCCACCCGACTACCCCATAAATTCCAAGGCGTGTTGAGAGATCAGACATTTACTTTCAGCGAAGTTTATAACAATTGCAAATGTCATACCGAACTATGTGGAGCATAGATGAAAAACTAGATTCGCTTCTTCAAAATTATATCGAACTAGCAAAATTGAAACGTTAAGTTAACAACATTAAATTCGTAGGCTTGTCTCTTCAGACAGGACAGATCTAGGCATACGATCTGAACTGAGATCATTAATATGCATTGGATACTCGTGAATGATACAGAACTTAGAACCAAAGAATCTCAAAAGGGAAAGTGGTCACTTGATTGGTCAAGCATTGGGTCAAATGGCCAAAGAAAGTACAAGTTATTGTGGACTCCTCAAGTTCTTAATAAACACAAACTGAACCAGGGAAAGAGGACTTGACAAGCAATCTCAACCTGAACAGAAATCAATTGTTGGATGGATAAATCCATAATTGTACTTTTCCTTCATGAGTTTGGCTTAGATTTTGCTACCATTTCAGTTGGTAGTTTTGGCCTCAGTAGTATCAACAGCGGGTGTGCAAATTTGTTGTCCCAACCAGTAATGTATACCATAGGAGCAAATGAGTATCACATGCTTGAGTATCATACTTTGTGCTAGGCATGAAACACATTTTCTAACTCCTACACTTATATGCTGCCAGGTAAAGATAATTATTAAGGTGTAACGTCTTGATCTTGTGAGCAAAAGTATACATACCTTTTATAGCACTTTTTAAGTTAAATTATGATAGTATCTGTATTGCATTTGTTTTATTGGTATTTTGATGAAAAATGCCTGGTTTGTTGTGTCCAAAGGAAATACCAATACAACTGGTAATCTACTCTTGTTTAGTATTATCCCGTGTATGCACATTACACATAGGAAGGGTGTTTTATTTGTCAGCAAGGTTACTACAATTTCTGTCTAAGAAAAAGTATTTAAAAGAACACAACATCAAGAAGAGGAAAGTTTACACAAAAATTGACAGCTGGAAAAAAGAGAATTTCAAGGGAAAACTTCAATTTGACTTTCGGTTAGGTAAATTTAATTTACACTTCATTTTTTGAAAAATAATGCTATGTTTTGCAGAGACTCCACAAGATATCCCCAAATCCCAATACCCTGAAAAAACTTGATGGCAATACTTTTCAAGCAAAATTTACAAATTGTGAAATTCAATGTGAAAGAGAAGCAGCATTGTGAAAGAGTAGTAGCATTCCTCATATGGTTCACTTCCAGTGTCGCCAATAGGGATGGCAAGCCAATTAAACTCTTTATATGTAGATACTTGTCAAATACTATGACTATGTTTTCAAATCTTCAATATGAATTTTGCAACTATTCTTTTCTTTAGTTGTTATTCCTATTTTCTAAATCCTTTTAGGAATTATAGGAAGTCTAAGCAGGATTCCAACATCCCTTTCTCAGATGCCTGTGAAATAGTCAAGTCGGGAAACCCTAAATAGATGAGCTTCTTCATTGTGTGGACGAATCTGCATAAAATATATTTCTTTTCTGGTTTCTAAACTGTGAAAATTGAGCATGCTAGTATATGTGATATTTGCATGTTAGATTGAGGAGCATTGTGAGGCACGTTAGGTCCAAAACACATAGTATGTGTACTTATTTGAGTTTCAAGAATATCTGGGGCACAAAAGACAATCACTCTAATGCGAAAGGCTCATACTTGAGATCCTTCGCAATTTAATGCACATTTCAAGTTGGATTAGACTCATAATTGAAATCCTTTGCAATTCAATGCATTTCAAGTTGGAATGTTCAAACGAACATGTCTAGCATTTAAAAGAACACTGTCAATATCACTTTTGAGGTTCAAGATGGTAAGATGGTATTCATATTGGACGAAGAATGGTGACAGTATGCTATGATATATGCATATTACAAATGGAACATAAGGGGAAATAAAGGAGGACTTTATCCTTCCAGTCACAAGCAACTCGTGATAAGTAAGCCTTAACAAGGTAAATTCCACGATACCTTGATGACCAATAAAGATGGAATTATCTACCTTGCTAGTTTAATTGTACAAATGGAATTGAATTCGTAAATTTCTTATGAAAAGTAGACTCATCCAACTATGTTTCAACCTATCTTGCTAATACTGCCATCTAATAAGATAATGAATCTAATTACCACTGATATCTCATATTTGAGTCCCAAGAATATCTGGTGTACAAAAGAAAATCATTCTAATGCCAAAGACTTGTACTTGAAATTCTTTGTAATTTAATGCATTTCAAGTTGGAATGCTGCAAAGCATTGATTAAAAACTCATGACTCAGCAAAACTCGGCAGGCCCAAAATTGATTCGGAGTGTAAACTCCCTGTCTGTGACTGGTAATGCCCAATGCCATCCAGCACATAGACAAACAACAGATGTTTAATCATTTCACAACCAGATGATGTGCCCTCAATTGGATGATGGGCCCTCGATAGGCTACAACTGGAAAATGTGTCCTTGACTGGAAGATGTGCCCTTGACAGGCTGCAACTGCAAAATGTGCCCACAGGATGTCTTTTTGGCATTCTGCATGTGCATGCACATGGTTGAGAGTGTCTTCACATAACATGACAATCCATATCCGTCACATGGTGTCTTCACACGCTGCCTGCAACAACACAATGCAACATCCATGGTTTCAGACAATTTTTTTGCTGAGTTTTGCCACATTTTTGGTGATTCGCTTGCCAATTTTCTGCAAAAAAGCCCTGAGTTTTTGTGCAAGTGACTCAGGAACAGTTTGGTCTCGCGAGAACTCACAAGTCAGGCGAGTTTTTGTGATTATTTAATCTATGCTCCAAAGGATATGTCGAGCATTTAATAAATTAAAAGAATGCTACCAGTACCACTTTCAAGGTGCAAGGTAATATGATGTTATTCATATGAGAAGAAGCGCTGGATCAGTATGCTATGATATATGCATATTCAAAATGGAACAGATAGGGAAATAAAGAAAGACTTTGTTCTTCCAGTCCCAAGAGACTCATATGATAAGCAAACCTTAAAGAAGCAAACTGCACTATACCTTTATGACTGACAAAGATGTCATTATCTACCATGCTAGTTTGACTATACAAATGGAATTGAATTGGTAAACTTATTGTGGTATGTGGTTAATCATGCAACTATGTTTCAACCTATCTTGCTAAAACTGCCCTCTAATAGGAAAAAGAATCTAGTTTCCACTGATACCAGCCAGTTTTATTGAATAAATTTAACCACAGTACAACTAGCAGCCTTACAAAACCACAAATAACCATCATCTACCACTTAACCAAACCAACTTTATCTGCTCTAGCATGTAACAAGACCAATCACAATGGACTGGTTGGTTATAATGATTCGTCAAGATCCCTCCTCTTTTGCTAGGTGAGTTAAACCTCCAACCAGATAGCTAACTTGTCGTTGACACATTAATCGATTTCTCAATCCATTTGCATGCCCCTTATACTAGAGGCATGAGGCCAGACTATATTCTGAAATGCTTTACAACAAGCTCAACCCAAGTTTTGATGCTTCTGAAATATTTAAATATTTTGTACCTGTGGTTTATGGAAAACCAGCCATAAGTCTCAAGGGAGAGAGTGAACTAAGTTACTAATGACCACAGGCAGAGAATCCCTGTTTACAACCAAAAAGTTCCTATCATTTGAAAAATATGAACTCACATGCATTAGGTCAACTTTGGTGGTCTAAAACCTAATCAAAGTTATAACTTCGACCTGTATAATTGAAAGATCTCTTACATGTGTGTATGTATAGGAGAAGCTGTATTGGCTCACCATTCAGTATATTACAAACATAACTTTCGTGTAGCATTGACAATCAAACAGAAATTAGAAAAGATATCAGCAGTTTTCCGCTTCTTGATTTCTATATTTTCCATGGGAACAATTCCCCTTTGATTTGGCAGAAAAACATATGGTGCAGTTATGAAGATTTCCAACCCATAAGATCATATATATACATATATATATATATGATCTCACAGATTGGAGGAAAAAACTGATCTGAAGGATTTGTTAAGTGCCATCCAATCTAAAAATAGTAAATAACATTTGCAGAAGCTTAAGCTCTGAAATAGAAAAATATAGTAATGTTTGATTTGAGAGTAACTTGTCACAATGTATCAATTTGCAAATCTTCAAAATTATACTGAGTAGGTGATTTAAGGTTTGACATTTTGGATCCAGTTGCCCACTACTGGGCTCTCATCAGGGAAAAGCCTGAGACCAATAATGGCACCTTAAACATTGGACCTTAAATCACGTACATAGTTTGATCCAAAAGACATTTGCAAATGTAGTAATGAATTGTCCATAGTTGCACTTCACAAAGGCTCTAATAGTTGTAAAATTAATAAGTAACTTATCCAAGAAAATGATGAGAACCAAGGTGGAAAGGACCTTGAATAACGTACATAGTTTGATCGAAAGCATTTGCAAATATAGTAATGAATTGTTTGTAGTTGCACTTCACAAAGTCTCTAGTAATTGTAAAATTGATAAGTAATTTGTCCAAGAAGATGATAAGATCCAAGATGGAAAGGACTCTGAACTGTGTTCCCTACACAAATTGAGGCAAAATAAATATATAAAACTTTAATTGTATTGCCTATCCATAACTGAACTACATAGTGCCTTTATATAGAGGCAAATAAATAATCTAGGAACTTCAAAAGAGTTGACATATACAATTTCTAGAACTTTCCATATAGCCGACATATTAAGATATTTTAATAAGAATATTCTAGAAACATGTAGAAATTACTATCTATTTCTAACACTCCCCCCTAATTTCTACATCAACAACTATTACACCAATATTGTCAATGCCCAAAAAATTTCTCTCAATTACTAAAGCTGCTCCTTTATGTCTACTTCTTTATGGCTGCGACCTTCAAACGATTTTCTTCCAATCCTCCTCCTTTGTTGACTAGAAATATTCTTGGTCTGCGATTGAGGCTACTCAAGCTCCTTGCAACAACAGTGATGCCCACTATAGTTCTATTTGCAATTCCATGATCTATGAAATCCTCATTCTTCTACGACTGTGATCTTTATAGAACAGCAATGCTTCGAACAAACTTGCCTTCAACAGTAGTCGATTCAAGTGCTGCGGCACCTTAGGGCTTCTCTGCAATTTCTTTTCCTCTTTTCTTTCAGTAGCAATTCCTCGATCCGTGCTCTTCCTTGATGCCTATTCAATGATGTTTCAAACTGCCAATTCCTTACTCGATACCCACCTCATTCAACAGAACCTCTTAAAACCTTACGTCTGTCACAAATGGTGACATGATCTCCTCCTTAACTTAGCTCTTGACGTCTGTCACAAATGGTGACAGGATCACCTCCAAAATCTTGTTTAACTTCCTTCTAACGTCTGTCACAAATGGTGACAGGATTCCTAAACGACCTCCTTGTCTTCTCAATCTGTGATAGTCCACATAGCCATCAATCTGTCTGGCAGTGGATGCCACGGTCTCCTTCTAAACAGCTTCCCCTTCCACAGTCTCCCTAGATCGGTTTGCTATATACTTGACTAGATTCTTCTGGCTCTCTAGGCTCCCACCATTGGCTCTGATACCACTTGTTGGAGGTGGGCAGAGGCAAATAAATATATAAAACTTTAATTGTATTGCCTATCCATAACCGAACTACATAGTGCCTTTATATAGAGGCAAATAGATAATCTGGAAACTTCAAAAGAGCCGACATATACAATTTCTAGAACTTTCCATATAGCTGACATATTAAGATATTTTAATAAGAATATTCTGGAAACATGTAGAAATTACTACCTATTTCTATAATGTACTTTGATGCTAGAGGATGGAAAGCCTCTCTTTTGGGACTGCAAGCTAGTTTGAATGTTCCTCGAGAAATAAAAAATGAATCATTTGTTTAAATAAGGAAAATCTTTAGTCAGTGGTTTTGTCATGCGTGCCTTGGTTGCATATTCAAAAACAAACTTCTATGTCTTTTGCTCTTTGAAACATTTGTCTAGTCTGCAATGCAATTTTCTAGTAACTATGCTAAGCATCTGGATTTCATTACTTTGCAAATTATGCATATTGTTCTGCTTGTTTATTAACTGTGGTTTTCTTGTCATAGTTTTATTAGAGATTATAACATTGAGTCAAAAAAGTGTCAGAATACACAGTTTCTTTGTAGCACTGGCTTATGATTGCAATTCTTCTGCTTATGGCAAGATTTTTTGGGATATAATTTATATCATTTATTGTGCAGATAGTGCTATGTTCAGCAGTCAAGTTTTTTTGGCGTGGGAAGAAGGATGCTACACTAGGGGAGGTAAGATGAAGTTGTATTTTTCAAATGGTTATGAAACATAACCATTGAAGATATGCTTGGCATCTAATGGAGCATTGGAACTTATTAGATAGTTGTTAAAGGTTGAATTGTAGATCTCAATTGTCATTCTTTTTTGACATTCTGTCTGTCACTTAAAGTTTGTACAAATACCACTGATCAAATAGTAGCAAGATGCCAATTGTATGGCCTGAGAATGGAGCATATCTTTTATTTTGCTTCTCTTCATAGTTAAATGGAGTTTCTTGATGATCTGCTTTGCTTTTTTGATTGCCGAGTTTTATGCCAAGTACTGGTTACGAATTCTTGACTATCCACTTCAGGGAGTTTTTAAATAAATATAGATGGCATTGCCTGTCTGCAAGGATGGGAATTAGGTACATTATAGATGAGGATGGAAAGTGATAATTCAAAGGTTTCGCAACTTTCTTATTAGCTTCTAGATCAAAAGTGTGGACACAAATGAAGCTTGAAGCTTTTAGTTTGTTCCAGTCCTTATTTCACAGTGTAAGAAAACCGTTTTATGATAGTGATGGTCCTGGGATCAAGAGAGTAAATTTTTCATTTATATAGCTTCTAAATTTGTGCCAGATCTAGTTCTTGAGTTTGGATCTTTAATCTCCAGTCCTATTTCTAAGGGCTACTAGGGACTTTGTTCAGACATGCCTCCATCTCTGATTGAGGATTGTTGATTTTATTACCAATCTTGTGGTAGACTCTTATTGTTTCTTGTTTTTTTGCAAATCAATTCAATCTATATTTCTTTCTTTCTTTAGTTTCATTTTGTAAAGATGTTGCCCATTGCTTGATGCTCCCGTTTGGCTGTTATTTGGACTAATGTTCTCCTATTTCACTGACCTATTTTTTATTAGTCTTCGACATCAATATACCCTCAATTTCAATGAATTTGGTTTAGTTCAAACAAGACCTGATAAGGCTGCCATATATCCCGTTTGGGAGAATAAATGATATGGCATGTTAGTTTGGTAAATCCAGCAAACAAATTCTTTTCTGAGACAGTTGTGCCCGGTTCCTGTGTGTGCTTTGTGCAGATGTGTTCAGTAAATTAACAAGACAACTAGGGTGACCTAAGTCCTGACAAATTGAAGGAGAGACATGTTATATAACGTTTCTCCTATTAGACAGGTATATTGTAATGGTTGGATTGATGTGCAATGTAGTTAAATGATTGTTTAATAGGTATGTCTAATTTCATTTTCAGGCGAAAGCAATGCAAGATCCAGAAATTCAAAATATCCTTACAGAATCCATCATGAGACAGGTAATGTTAAATTATTCATTTTAGTGCTAAAATGATAGGTTGACTGGGTTGGGTTGAAACTTTATATCTAAACATATTTTGGGAAGTGCATATCTGGTTTGTCAGTTATCTTATGTATTAAGCTTAATGTTGTTTTGATAATGAATGTGTGTGTAAGAGATACTCTTGAATTTCTGAGATCTAAGGTTATTTTTATTGATAAATATATGTATTTTCATAGATACTTGTAGGTTTCCAAGAGAATCCAGGGGCAGGACAGAATCATTTAAAGAATCCTGATGTAATGCAGAAGATTCAGAAGCTTGTCAGTGCGGGTATTGTGAAAGTAAGATGATGATGAGTCATTTGATTGTGCAGGAGTTTATTATATGCAGAATTCAGTGAGGGCACATGATTTTTTAGTCTGATTTTATGAGTGTCTCAACCCAATTTGTACAGAACTGAGATCAGTTTTTATTCAGTTCTTGGAAACTTTTGAGACTCATCATTGTTAATTCTGTGGTGTCAAACTTTACCCTCAAAGCTATAAGAATGCAGGTAGTTGATTTTATTTGGTTTTGTTGATAATGTATTGCATCGTTATATTCCTTTTTTGCACTAGAAAGACTAATTATGTAACAGTAGATTATCCTGGTGCAATTGGTCAGGATTGCTTATAATTTTAACATTTCAAAATTTCATAATATCATTCTAGTTTGTTCATTACTTCACTATTGCTTATAAAAGGGTTCTATATGGGGTAACTGTTATATATTTAGCAGCTCAAAGGAATAGGCCTATTGCTGTAGTTTTAGTTTTATACTTCTAATCTAGGAACTCAAAATTTCATAATATGATTCGAGTTTGTTCATTACTTCACTATTGCTTATAAAAGGGTTCTTTCTGGGGTAACTGTTATATATTCGACAGCTTAGAGGAAAAGGGCTGTTGCTGTTGTGTTGAACATGAAATAAATACTGTGCCAGTTTTTAGTTTTGGGCAATTCCAGTGTATTGTTTCTAATTCAGTTCTTTCCAATTGATTGTTTCGTTTCTAAACAAAAACTAGTTATTGGAGATTCAGTATTTTCTCCTCCATTGCAAACTTCTCAAACTCCTAAGAGACCACCAAAAACAAGTCTCTCTTTGTTGATTACCATTCTTCAATATTTCTGTTTCCACTTTAATTGCAGGTTTACTTGAGTGATTTGTCAGCATTTATTTTTATCTGTCCCTCAACCATGCTGTTCCATCATCATTTCAGGATTTTTCAGATTTATCTCACATTTTTCCTAGACCAAAACTGTTTTATCAGCCTTGCAGCTCTTGTTTGATTAGTTTCCCCCAAACATCATCGGATGCTCTCACTTGAATTTTTCAAAAAACAAGTCAAAATTATCTGCCAAATATCTATATGAATAGCTATTCAAACAACGAAATAAGGCTTTTTTGCTTTAGAGTCCATCCATTCTTAATAGTGAGCCAAGTTATAGCTTTTCATTTCACTCATTAACATAGGATTCCTTTTTCACTCGGTTGAAAAAAGGTATCTACTTTATGAAACAGAAAATTTTCGAACTTTTAATTATTTTTGAAAATTTGCTACTACAGCAATATGATTTTTTTTTCTGTCGGTTTCTTTTCCCATAGACAAAGTTTCTGAACATGTTGATATTTTTCTCTCTGTTTCTTTTCCCATAAACAAAGCTTCTGAACATGTAGGTATATCAGCAGATATCAAAAAAATAATTATATCTAGTTTCTATAGCATACATATAATTTTCTATAGACATAATTCTTGAATCTTTTTAGGTGCAAATGCTAGTATTTACTGTATCTGCACTGATGATACTTGTCCAAAATAGAACGACTGTATTGACCACTATATATAGTTGTCCAAACTGGAACAAGCTATTCTTACGCAAGACAGAGAAAGGGAACCGAATAAAATCCACTTAAAATAGCTGTAAACTAGTGGGCGATATTGGTTTTAGAATTCGGTTCACACACGCTGTGTGCAATATCCAACCCAAACCCCTTTCTCACGCAAGAATTTTGTGTGCTTTAATTATGCTAATTGTTGAATGCTTTTATTGCCGTATTTGACCTCCCACGGTTTTACTTCTACACAATAATATCCAGACTTCAGAGGGGATTTAGGGTGTGGTTTTAAGGAGTTGTTATGATTTCATGGAGTTTTTTTAAAATTTGCGGTTTATATTTTTTAAAATTTTTAAATCAAATTTGTTGATTCATCTTTTATGAGTAGTCGTTCATACTAATCTAATTCTTGATGAATGGTCCATTTATAACTCATTGTATTTGGGTGATGTACATAAAGATGAGGCATTACAAGAAGGGATCACCCATTCAGATATTACTTTGACGCAAACACATTTAACTATAAAGTTTCCCCAAAATCAAATCTATTTTACTTGTTACTTCATTTATAAAGAAAGGGGAATGGCGTCTTCACTTAGTATATCTTAAACCTGGAAGTTATCCCTAATGCATTTGTTTCCCTTACATGCTTTCATTTCTTTTCTTATTTGAAATATCGGTTAAAAGATTGCACGGTTTCCATAGTCAATGAAATGATCTTTTGAGTAGTAGAATTTTGAATTCCCAGTAGAATTTTGTTACCAATGATATGATATTGTAAAGGAGGAGAGTGTATTTTTATTTTTATGATTTATTATTATTTTGTATGGATATTTTTGTTGATTTCATTTTGAAATGAACATTATAATATATTAATTTTTTTAGTATAAAATGTTTTTGATTTAGTTTCTAATATATGGGTATAATCACATTAATAATTTTTAAAATTTAAATATTTAATTTTTAAGGTTAATAATCACAATGTATATTTGTTCACTTGTTAACACACTTATTGAAATAGTTTTAATTTTAAATCTAGAGTTGAGTATTTAAAGGCATCATGGTAAGACACTTTCACATTAAATTGAGATCTATTGTAAATGAATCAAAAGAACACTACAAGGGGATCTCCTCTCATAAGAATTAATTGTCAATTGATTTTTACTTCAACATAATCACAATCAACAATGTGACATTCATTATCAACTTCACAATATATTAGATATCAATCACAACTTATATCGAACAAAGTTGGCATCAGACATCTACTTGCATGAAACGTCAACATAGTTAGATATGAACTCATTGAAATTCATTGTCATCACTTATCTCTTTGTTCATTACTACTAAGTCCACCTAGAGGTCTACAACATGATTATGGAGGTTCATATTCAACATCCAATAGGTTTCCAATAGTGTTCTTTAGTGGGCCACCCTCCCTCCTTAACACAAATATTACCAAAGTGAATAAAAGATTAGTCTTTATTGTAAAGGGAATCTTGTCACTCAAGATAAAATCACACTAGAGGTGGACCAAATCACAATTGTAATTGTGTCCTTGTAAATGCCTAAAAATGGATAAGAAAAACATGGCAAGTTCAATGATGATATGAGAACCTAACACATGACCCATGTGGCATGAAAATGATTTCCTCTCTACTAATCCTTTTATAGCTGGAGGCTATGTAATGTATGTATGAAAATGATGATATGACAATGTAATAGATGACCCATTTGAAGTAAATCTCTCATAGTTGGAGGCTATGTAATGTATGCATCATGCAAAGTGTCATTTCAATGTTTGCGTGCCATTTTTTTCTAGTTTCTAGAGGATTCTTTGTAAAAATAACTGTCCTAATTTGAACTTGCTACTCTTCCCCACAATATTATTATAACATGTAATGATGGTTGTGTAGCCTAGAATTATTGATGAATTTTAATCCTAGGTAAATTGGGTATCGGTAAGGAACATAAATTGGTAACTATGTATGAGAAATGTTTACAGGGGTTTCCAAGATCTATACTAGTTAATCTTATTTCTTTTACTATTTTATGTTGGCTTTAGCATTACTTGTTTACATTACCACAAATTTTCTAGAATTGGCTTCATTTCAATTGTCAACATTTTAAGGACAAGTCTCCCCCTTCATGGACCATCAAGTCTTGGATTGAGGAAGCCAAGTTGACTTTGGCTAAATTTGATAAAGTTAAAATATCACATGCTTACAGAGAAGCCAATGTTGTAGCGGATTTTTTCGCTAACGAAGGAGTTAAGAGTAAAGATGTGCATACCTGGCTTAATACAAATGATCTAAACTCTAATGTTTGCACCCTATTAAATTATGATAAATCACATGGAAAAGCGATGTGTTATCCCTTTAATGAAGACATATAAGACCTTTCACATCACAATCATTAGATTGTATGGGACCGATCCCAGTGGATTAATTTGCAAGAAAGGCCTGCATGCTTTGTGAGTGCTAAGTTGTGGTGGGGCCAATTTTAGTAAAGCTTTCATTTGGGTCTACCCCACTGTGTCCGCTGAGATGGGAGGAGATAGAAAGTGAATTGAGTCAGACAACTATGAAACTCACATGAAAAATGTCAAGGCCTGGGAAAAAGTTAAAAGTGGAGGGTTGCTTCCTTTCCTGGAGAAGCTCCATGGCTCCAGCCAAGAGGCTACAGAACTCTTTGTTAAAAACTAGAATAATGACAATTTGATCCTATTTGGCAGGAATGTTGAGCTCATCAAAAATTTAATTGCTGAAGTTACGGGCTTATCTACTGATGGGAAGAAGTTTTTCAGGGACATAGCTTTTTCTGATGAAACCGTGATTAGATTTCCTACAAAAGACAAAGAAAGGTTAAGCCTGATCAAAATTGCTAGTAGCTACTTTGATGCTGATTCTATAAAGACCATTTGGAGGAAGGTTCTACGGGTCATCATGGAGTACATTACGGTGGATGGGCGCTTTACTAGAGTTTATGGCTACCAGTTTTCTCTTCTCAACCACTTCCGCCACAAGGTTAGGATATCTCTTCCCTATTATCTTTTCTGTTCCTTAAAGAAAAGCTTGGAGGATAATAAGAAAAACCCCAATAGATTTCCTATCTTGCATACGGGGTTAATAAGATTGATTGTCGAGCATTTCCAAAACATGCCTGCCCCCACTATTCTGGATACCACTCCCGATTCTGAGAGTGATGACACAGAGCCCAGTGGCTTGGAGTATCTTCCTAACCCTAGTTTGGCTAGAAAAGTCCTTAGCTTGCATGCTGGCCCTTCTGGGAAAAAAACCCCACTCCCCTTTTTGGTAAAGCCCGTGCTGAGCTTGAGCTCAATAGCCCCTCCCTTTTGAACAACCCCATTCATAAGAAACCCTAGGCTAAGAGTCTTGTTGCCTATTCTGAAGAATCCTCTGATTTAGAGGAGTCCGAGGCCAACAAAACTGTGGCTAATTCTGAAACTCTGTCAGACAAACATGTTGAAGATGACTCCCTTGTTAATCCTAACATTGAGAAAACTGTTCCTAATATCGATGATGAGCCCTCTCTAGATTTTTTGAACCTAGCCAAAGCCAATTCTGAGTCCCACTCCAAACTCCTGGATTGGACTTTCATTGAAATCAATGAGTTGAAAATAAAAAATTGGGCCCTTCAAAGCAAAATCAAAGATCTAGTTGCTAAAATTGCTGAGATTGAAAAGAAAGATGTGGATAGGGGGGTTCAAGGTAACAGTAACAGAGACATTGATTCCAAGGTTGATTATATAATGAACACCATCAAGACTATTGCTGAGCAAAACAATAGAATGGCTAGACATAATGCCATTATCATTAACGCAATGGGTGAGAAGCTCGATAAAACCCAACAGGGATCTCTAGTGGTGGATCTGGAGGAAACAGAGGACAAAAGCCAAGACACGAACGCGTGCATCTCCAAAAGAACAAGAGCCAACCTGAAGCACAAGGTCCCCCTACTTCTAGGATGATCCAAACTTGTAAAAAGGGTGTCAATGATATGCAAAAGCTAGAGGAGGAGACGAAGTCTATCCTCAAGATTCTGAAGTAATGGCTGGGGTTTCTGTGTCCTCTGTTTTGTTCTTTTTGGTTTGGTTCGGTTGGTTGCTGCTGATCTTTTCTTGGGCAGTTGGTTTTTGTGGTTGGAATTTTTAGTCCTCTCCTCTGTTTTGTAAACTTTGTGGTTTTGGGTCCCTGTAAAACCCGTTTTACCCTTTTATCAAAAAATATTTATCTGTATAATTTGATGGGTTTTAACTTGTTCCTTCTATTCATTATGCAGGTAGTGGACCATGTTTGACGTTCTGAATTAGAAAGTTGTATCTGCTCATTTTCACCAAAGTGCTTGAAAGTTGCTCGTACCTCCATTTCATAATAATTTACTTGACAGATTCCTTTATAACTATCTTTTAGATAGTTAACTTTGTTCCTTTCCTCTTTAGGTGAACTTCTTTTTACATTCCCTTGGATATGCTCTATGTGCATTAATCATAGATGTGCTCCTTTAGTGGGTTTTGCAAGGTTCAAGTTTAACATTATTCCATAGTACTTTATAAAAAAACTAATAAAAGGTATTTAAAATATTTTTAAATATATAAAAGGTATATTTTGTTCATATAAGAAAGAGGCTCTAATAGTGGTGCACACTAATTTTAGGGGTTTACATGGTGTTGTATGTACTATATCGATACTAAAACATTATATATTTATGTACAAAAGCATGTGAACATTCTAAATATTTTAGCTTCTCCATCTTTCTAGCATTCTATAGAAACATGTCTAGAGACATGGATGAGGTAGATTAATCTAAATGATTTTTTTGGGGTCAAAAAATAATTGAGGCATTATTCAATTGTGTGGCCCTTAGCCCACTTGAAGTTAGCTTGGGTAGTTAATAGAGATTTGAAGGTGAAAAACAATGAGAAACTCATAAAATGTGAGATACATACACCTTTATGTTAAAGAAAGGTTCAAGAAGTGTCAAATAAAGTATAAGTGTTATCATGATTGACAAAGGGTGGAACAAAATATCCAAATTTGTGACAAGGTTTGGGTACACTTACAAAAGGAGAGATTTCAAGGACCTCATGAAAAGATACAACCTATTATGTACTCTTTGCTTCAAAATCATTGAGCAAGTGGGAGAGAAGGCTTTCCAAGTAGTACTACCTCACCACATGAAGACTTATTTGATAATCAATGTAGATAATCTTTGTATGTTCGACTATTTGATGTTTTTGATAAAAGGGGGATAAACGGGTTTTACAGGGACCCGAAACCACGAAGTAACAATATAGGAAAAGACCAAAATAGAGGTCCAAAAAACAAAAATACTGCCAGAGAGAATAAAACCAGCATCAACAGGTAACAACAAAAAGCCTCAAAGAGACCAACAAACAGCCAGCAAACAGAAGAAGCAGGGTCTGACCACCACTAATTCATAGAATTCAGGAGCTCATCCGCAACCTCTTCCAAGTCCGCCATTTCCTGAACCCCCTCTATAAAGATCTGAGCCATACTAGGGGTAGTCTGGGCTTTCCTTTTCATGCTAGATCTAGTACGTTTGGATATTCCAGCTTCCTCGTCCTGGTCTTTCTCCTGATCAAGGTTGACAATCAGAGCTCTCTTCTGGGTTTTCTCCAGTCTTTCAGACATAGCCTTGATGATAACAGAGTTATGTCTGGCAATTCTACAATTTTGCTCGGCAATCTTTTTCAAGGTTCATTTGATTTTTTCAAGATCATTTTCGATGGTACTATCCTTTTGAGGAATATCCTTCATATTGTTGTTCTTCTCCGCTTCAAGCTGAATAAGCCCAGCGACTTTAACTTCAATTTCCCCTAGCTTGCTATTAAGAGACAATTTTTTTGTTTTCAGCTCACTTATCTCATGAAAAACCCATTTGGTAGAATTGAACTAGTCCTGGGATTAGCTTTTGGCATTACCAACAAAGTCAAAAGGGGGGTCACTTTCAAGATTGACCCCAAAAAACATCAACTCCGCTCCTCTTGGGGGGCTAAAGTTCTCCTGTTGAATATTCTGAGGGGCATGGAGTTCCTCAAGACTGGCCGCGGATGTCTTAGCAGAAACAACAGGGGAGTCATCGGGGTAGGAGACAAGCTTATTAACCGGGGAGTTAGAGCGAGCTAAATTGGCATTAGGGTTAGTATGGCTAGAGGCCGAAACAGAGCAGGCTCCAAAAGGTTGAGGGAAGCTGCCAAAGGCAAAGGGGGGAGCAAAGGAGGCAAAGGGCTCTGGACATGGTCGGGGGAAGCTTTGGTTTCAGAAATGCTAGGCTCAGTATCATCTTCATCAAGCTCCAGTGGGGCTAGAGGGTTAGGAAGGGCGGGCATATTCTGAAAGTGCTAAAAAATAAGTCTTAAAAGACCTGTGTGAAGAATCAGGTATCTTTTAGGGCTTCTTCTATGATCAGAAAAGTTGTTTCTCAGAGAACAGAGCAAGAAGAAGGGGATAGAGACATGCACCTTATGCTAAAAGTGATTAAGCAGCACGAAGTGATAACCATAAACCCTAGTGAAGCGGTCGTCGAGCATGATGTACTCCATGATAACCCTTAGCACTTTTCTCCACAAAGCTTTTATAGTGTCCACTTCATAGTAACTATTCATCATCTTGACCAGATTTTGTTTCTCCGTTTCAGATTTGGGAAACCTCAAAACAGCTTCGTCAGAGAATTTCCTGTCTCTGAAGAATTTTTTCTCTTCCATCAGAATGCCCATGACCTCTGCAATCAGGGCTTCATCAATTTGAACTTTCCTCCCAAAAAGGAGAACCTCCCCATTATTCCAGTTCTTCTCAAAGAAATATGTAATCTCCTCCTTAGGGACATGGAGTTTCTCAATGAACAGAAGTAAACCACCCCTTCTGATTTTACTCCAAGCTTTAGCATTCTTGGTGTGTGATTCAAAGCTGGTAGGCTCCACCCTCTTCCATTCCCCACCCATTTTAGAAGTGTTGGTTCGAATACTGTTATAGACAGGAGTCATGTTCCAGAAAGGTCCTTTACTTCTCAGGACCCACAAAATGTGCCAAAGAAGATAATTAATCATTTGGATCCACTCGGCCCCATTATATCTTCGGATATTGCTATTCATGATTCATACCTTACTCATTATGACAAGACGCTGCCTTTTTTCCATTCACCATATCGAACTCCAAAAGAGCTTGAACATTGGAGTGGAGTTCGGTCTTCTTATGCCACGTAAGGATTTTATCGCTCTTAACTCCCTCATTGGCAAAAAAATCAGCAACCGCGTTCACCTCATGGTAAGCATGAGTTATTTTTATATTTTTGAAGTTACTAAGTCCTTAGAATCATCAATCCAATTTTTTATCGACCAAGCAGGCTGTGATCTACCACAAAGGCTATCAATAATATTTTTCAAGTCACCTTCAAGCCATAGATTTTTGCATTTAATTCCCGCAGCCAAGTTGATTATGTAATAAGCCCCCGCCGCTTCTGCCACGTGATTGGTTTGGACCCCCAAGGGAAAGGTAACAGCTCCCATAAAGTTACCTATTGAATCCCTTAAGACCCCACCACACCCAGCCTTTCCTAGGTTTCCTTTGGCCGCCCCGTCAAAGTTGGCTTTAGCCCATCCTTCCATAGGAAAACTCTAGCAAACTCCATCCCTAGATTTTTTGGTAGAATTAGGGGCAATGGATATATCCCAGCTAATTCTCCATTCCCTAGCAATCAGGCTATCAAAAGGGGAACAAACCACAGTATCAATCTTATCTTCCCTGAAGGGGACAATAGAAAATTTTTCCTTAATTATTCTAAGAATTCTCTCAAACACTATTTCTTCTGAAGACTCCTTATCCCTGAAGATCCAGTTGTTTCTCTCTTTCCAAATTCCCCAAGTCACATGGGGGAACGAGAAAGCCCAAAGTTTTTTAATAAAGGGGTTGAAAGAGGGGGGTTTCCATTGAACAAAAAAATCCTCAACTGACTCCGAAGGGGCCCAAGAGAAATGCCAACATTTTAGAAGTTTGTCCCAAACCAGGGAGGAGAAAGGACAATGAATAAAGAGGTGATTAGCCAATTCAGCATTACTTTTGCAGAGGTAGCATCTATTAGGAATTAGAAAACCTCTTTTCCTAAGATTATCCATAGTAAGAACTTTGTTTTGCAACAAGGACTAGAAAAAAATGTTAATATTAGGAAGGAGATGCTTAGTCCAGGCTTGCAAACATAGGGGGGAGGGTTAAGAGCCTGGAAAATTTTGGCAAAGGCAGAAGAGACAGAAAAACACCCAGATGGCTCGTATCTCCAAATAAGCCTATCCTCCTGATTGAAGTAAAGTCTGACGGCATTCAAGGAGGAGTAAACAGGGATCAACACAGGGTTAATCAAGGGGAGATTGATCCACTTACCATCCCACCAATAGCCTTTAACAAAAAGACCAAAAGCATCTTTACAAAAATCAACCCATCTACTGAGATTCCCATCCTGAGACAATGGTTCATCATGCAGCCAACAATCATCCCAAAATATAACCTTGTTTCCATTACGAACCTTCCATTTCAATCCCAATTTAACCACCTTTATCCCATCAGACATGTAGTTCCAGCAACTTGATCCTCTCGGGAGATTGGGATTATCAATAAGATCTTTGAGGGAGTTATTGTTC